>PVLA01006521.1:0-122241 GCA_004027455.1 Hydrochoerus hydrochaeris
ATTCAATAACAGAGTCCAGGAAAAAGTTCTTTGAAGATATCAAGGAAAACATGGCCCCTGGGTCAATTTTTTTGGTGAAGTTTCTATGAAACAAAGTTGTTTACACGTGGTCCTGTGTCCTTTCACACTACAACAGCAAAGCTGAGGAGTTGCAACAATAGACTACATGGCTTGCAAAGCCCCAAACCATATAATCTGGCCCTTTATTCTAAAAGGGAGCTGAGTCTGCTCTTGACCATCAAGAAAGGCTTCTCTAACCTGCATTAGGACATGTGCTGATTCATACTTGATATGCAAGATTTAACCGATGGAAGCAGAGATATTAAATCTCCTTGGTTTTCCAGTGCATGTCCTAGTCTCCAGGCATAACCATCAACCCGTAAATATCTGGTTTAATTACAAGAGATGATCCAGGAAGACCAGGCATATCCTGAAGTGATACATTACATTGTTCAAATAAGTGCTCACTAATACCTCCCGTGCCACTTACTCTCTTGCAAGGTGGCTGTTTCATTGGTCTAGCAAGAGGTGGAGTCTATTTCTCTTCGTTGAGTCCAGGCTCCTTTGGGTCAAGACAATGCAGAAGGGATATTCTTGACAGTTAAATTGAGTTGAGTCTGTTAGAATACTTTCTCGTGAGGCACAACCACTTGGATCCTGGTATCCAAGCGTGGGAATTCAAGTTGCACAGAAAGCGCCCTTATAAACTGGCAACTGCAGTGCAGCTCCAAGACTTGTTCAGGCAGCATGGGCAAGCCATCTCAGAAACACAGCTGGATCTTTCAAGGTCTGCAACCACAGCACTATTGAACTGAAATCTCATGAGAGGCTCCAAGCAAAAATCAGCTTGATGAGCCACGTCAGCCCACTGAAATGTGAACAGTAATAAAGGATATTGTTTTAAGGCACTCAGTTGTGGGGTGATTCCTTACACAGCAATAGGTAACTGGAACTGCTGCGGAAAGCATTTTATAGATAAAGTCTCCCCATTCTCTTTTTAATAAGCGCTTTCTGTCAGGAGCCTGATTATTAGCAATGGATGCAAGGGGGTCTGAATGAGGCACCCCTTCCAAGTAGCCCAAGTAAAGAAAAACAGTAGATGGAAAGGCTGCCATTCATTAATTGTTTCCTGCACAATGTTATCAGTTGGAGGTTGATTTTCAGTATGTTACTAGTGAGTTACTATACTCTGGTGAACAAGTCCCTATGCCAAATCCCTACGTCTGTAGCCCCTTCTTAAGTTTTAAAATTCGATGTTTGCCTTGCTTTGTGCATTGTGCACCAGTGGCACATGCATTTGATTTTACAGCTCAGAAAATTAACCCTGTTGTTGAATATAGAAACATCTGCATCTAGACACATTTTCAGTCACTTGGCAACTACCCACTGAATACTCAGAGAAGTGCAGAGGGGATGCATGTAAATTAAGTTCTTACCATGTAATAGTTTGGCATACTGAGGGGAAAACTGACAACAGCTGTCTGAGTTAAGTCATTGCCACACTGAACAAACTGTGGGACAGCCATGCTTCATCTGACAGCGCATCACACAGCAAACAAGGTTCTATGATCCTTCACAGAGCAGAACCCAGAAAGCTGCCATGAAAGTGCAAAAGCCCCACAGGCCTCTGCAGATTTCAACCTTCTACTCCCTGATTACAATTCAGAGTGGATTGAGACAGCCTAAAAAGACCACTATCGCTTTGTGTGACATATTTGTTCACGTTTACCTGGGGACACGTTGAGTGTTATGGTGGGGAAAGATGGAAAATTGCAGGAAATTTAGGGGTCAAAACACTTTACTTAACCAACTCTACTCCCACAAGTCCCAGGAGTGTCCAGCAGAAGTAAGTTGATGAACTGACTGTATCCTAACTACTCTTTGCTCTGTAAATAGGGGTCAGGATAAATAAAACTTTCTCCATCATTATGTCCATGGCAGTGTTTTAGTATTACTTACAGATTAGTATGCCTGTTAAATGTTTATTTTAGTTTTTCAAAAATAATGCCAGTGCTCTCTTCTCAAATATTTACAGCCTCTGGGCCCTTTACCACCTACTTCTCACACTGTGACCTCCCTGTGACAAGTTGCAGCTTTCTGAAAGGCTCCTTTCTACTTCCAGAACTTTGCCAAAATGCATGCCTTCTCTTTCACCTCTCCTGCCCCTTTCATCTGATAAATATCTATGCAGGCTCATCTCAGAGGTCACATACTCTGTCAGAGACATTTACAGACATTGCTCCCTGTAACTAGAAAGAACCATTGTCCACTCTTTCATGCACCTGCTTCACCCTGCATCTTTATCCTTCATCCATCTGATACATGCCTATAGAGACCAAGATCCTCTCGCCTTCTAACTCTGCCCACGAGCCTGTGGGTCTTCAGATGAAAGCAATTTCCAGGTGTAAGCATTTCTCATCTCCAGTGCCTAGCACAACAGGTGCCGAGCACCCATGCAAAAAATGAATGACCAATTTATAAAATGTTACAGGACCTGTTAAATAGTTTAAACTGTTAAAAATGAAGTCTACATGTGTGAGAAAGAATTATTAAGTATTATTAGGTATGATTAGGACTATTTTAGCACAATATATAACTTTTTCAACAAAGAGAAAATCCTTCAGCTAAAGTGTCATTAATGTCATTTTTTTTATACAAAGGACTAGGACATCACTTTTTGCCTCATAATTGTTCTTATTAATAGCATGAGATAATGGAAACAATGTTGGCCTTGTATCACTGACACTTTGAAGGGCATGTAAATATATTGCAATGAGATTTAGTACAGATACTGTAAACAAGACAGATTATTACTTTATTTTAATTTTTGATTATTTTATCTCTAAGTAATTCTATGTATCTAAACTAAATGTCCTTCAGAACTCAGCCTTATAAGAGGATCATGCAATTTATTTTAATTTTTAAGTGCTTTACAAATATTTTTATTCTTTCAAAAAACAAACATCATTAATCCTATTATACATGTAAAGCAACAGAGAAATTGTGTGCTGACTACCATAGGAGTTGGGATAAATTTGACATAGAAGTAGACATACTTATGATTCCTAGAATAAAATGGTTTCCTACAATGCTTAATTTTCTCCACTTTAAATTCAGAAAAAAATTATCAGAAAACAATCTGTTACGTATTTTATTTTGATCTTGACTCTTTTGTCATTGCTGGGGTTAGGTTTATTATTTACAATCGTGTGATAGCGTAAAGAACACCTCACTTTATAGGGCTGCAGGAAGACCAAGAAGAGTGAGAAGACAACCAACAGGTGAGGCAGCTACCCCATCCCAAATGCATGTTCAGTGAGACTACAGACCCTCTACAGACAGAGATATACACCTGACAGAGTGAAAAATAAAGGTTCCTAGGGAAAAAACTGAGGCACAGAGGTACACAATGATTTCCTCAGATTATGTAGCAACTAAGTGGTGTGGTTAGGACTCAGAATTTGCACTGTTGGCCGGGCATGGTGGCTCATGCCTGTAATCCCAACACTCGGGAGGCTGAGGCAGGAGGATCATTGCAAGTTCGAGACCAGCCCTGGGCTACAAAGTGATCTCAAGGCCAGTCTGAACTGCATAGCGAGACCCTGTCTCAAAAAGACAAAAAAAAAAAAAAAGAATTTGCAATGTTAACCAGAACATTCAGTGGCCTCCCAACACGTTAGAATGTGCCACATATCACTGCTAAGGTAGGACTACTATACTTCAGTGCAGTTCACTTCATCTCACCTGCCTGTCAGTCTGGCACATTCAACTCTTCTTCAAACCTTCACCCTTCCTGAAAAAGAGAATGTGCCCATTTAATACCAAATTCTTGCCCAATGAGCTACATTCTCAGCAGCTATCCTCAATCTGGATTGTAGTTTCTCAGCAATTGCACTTCTACCTTGCCATTATCCTAAACTTCCTTCAAGTTACATTTTTAGCAAACACAATTTGCCCTATCTACCTTCTCAAACATGTCTATCTCAACATTTCTTAGCACCCTTTTCCAACAGAACTTTCTATGCTAGTAGTTATCAACTGAGAGTGAGTTTTCCCTTTGGGGACATTTGATGATGTCTGGAGACATATTCTGAGATCACAACTGAGTGTAGGTAGTTGGCATCTAATGGGTAGAAGCCAGGTGATGTTTGTGTTTATAAGGGTTCCCCACAACACAGAACTATCCAGACAAAATGTCAACCATCCCAAGGTTGAGAAGTTGCTGATTCAGCCTAATTTAAGTAATTCTACTTCACCAGACCATACAATACTATCTGAATTATCTGGTTGAGAAGCTCTTTGTGGCAATGTTTTTGAAAACTGGATATTGTAAGGAAGCTGAAAGGTATGTATTAGTGTTTCCATGTTAAAACCATTCATTCCATTGCAATGTTGAACTATGTGTTTTCAGTGTGAGACAAGAAAAGGTGTTAACCAATGTTATAGAATTGATGTGGCATAAATTAAAACTCAAATGCCAGCTATTTAACACCCAGAGAAAATGAAGCGAAAGCCAAAAGAGAATCACATTGTCCTTTTGGTTGCTCCTCTGACTCTTCCTGGCATACCTATTTCAAAGGGCCTAGGCACCAAAGACTAAGACACATTAAACACCTGATCTCTGTCAAAAGAGTTCCACTGAGCACACCCTTTCCCTTTTAATACAAACAAGTTCACACATTGGCATCTCTTTTCCCATTTAGCCCCGCTGGAGTTTATTTCAAGCTCTGCATGTTGATGTTGGCTCCGATCCTGGAGACAATCTGGAGATGATTACTTGACATCTGACCTTCACATACTATGAACACTTGTCTGAGATGTAGACCCTCAGGTCTTCCTACCCTTGCCAGCATCCTCAAAGTTTCTTCATATCCAGGAAACAAAACTGAGTCAAGAGGCAGAAGGTTCCAGCAAAGGAGGTTGGGCAGTCACCTCACCATTGTCTACATCATTCTAGATAATTGTGTTCCAAATGGTTCAGAGTACTGGGCAATTCAAGCCATTTACATTTGATTTGAAATGCATGATGGTGGTTTAGGATACTGTAGGTTCTTAATTATCTTGAGCTGAAACTAATCATTAAATTTAATATGCTGTCTTTGGGCAGACACTGGTTAGTGAAGCCAACTAAGTACAGATGGGCAAGTAGAATCAACAAGATCTTTTCACTTCTGGGCCACAGTTTCCTGGAATGGTATTTATCACTATAAAACAACTAGAGTCTGGACAAATTACAGAAAAAAATTCAAGTTTCTATCACCAAGTAAAAAGAGAATTCTCCATTGCCTAAAAACAATAAATGAGACTATTCGCAAAAACTGAGTCATGAGCATTCAGCAAACAAGAAGGATGGAGATTACACATGTGATAAATGCCAAGGCTCCAGGCCAGGAGTATGGGGACTATAGCATACACAAGAGTTGAACTGGACCAGAGGACTATAACCCTCATTGAAGGTCAAGCTTCAAATAAATGTCAGCAAAGGAAGTTCAGCAAAAACCCAATCAACTCCACAAAGGTTGTGAATTAAAAAAAAAAAATTAATATGGAAAGCAACAGTAAGAACAGTTTCTTCTGACCTTTAAAACCATCTTTTCACTTGGATCTGGAATAAGCCTGAACGCTGAAGATCTATAAATCTGGCCTAATGAATAACAAAAATAACAAAATAAATCTAAAGACATGGAAGATATAAACACATTCACACACTGTTAGTGATTCCAGATAGATGCAGCTCCTTTATAAAGCAAAAATAGTTCAGACTCTGGAAACAATCTACTAACATTCAAATTTTAAATTGGCTATTTACCACCAGTGCGACTTCAGACAGGTTAAAAACCTCTGTGCCCTTTATTTGTACCACCTATAAAGTAAAGTAATGATTCCAGGCGCCTTACATGGCTACTGTGAAAATTAAATCATTTGATTTAACTAAAACACTTAGACTATACAGTAAGTACTTTAGGACAAGAAAAGATGTCATTTAATATATGAAATGGCTACCTTCACTGATCATTCAAACATATCTCGAGAAAACAGTAGAATGGACATTTAAATTTACTCTGCAATATAAATTAATTAGCATTGATGAGGTGTTTACTGTAAGGACAAGATGTAAAGATAATATGCAAAAGGCACAGTCAACAAGAAATTCAAACTAGTGATGTATATCAAAAATATTGTCTCACAATAAAGCGCAGTCCAATAGTAATGCAACAGTACTTCTATGAAGAATGATTTTTAACTCTGTGGGTTATACATATTTAGAATTATAGGGTATCATGATTAGGAACTATGTTTTAGATAATTGTAGGAATTAACTAAACAGAGATAAGAATAATGATATAAAATTTTATTCAATATTAATCATCTCAATATGAAATTAAAATGAACTCGATTCATTCTTTTGTCTTTCCTTTCTTAAACAAAAATAGTAATTTGGTCTACTTTCTTCCCAACTACACAGAAAAACATGAATTTCATCAACATGTTTCATACACATTCAGAATCCACAATTCATGTTTGCTTTTCAGCACTTTTAGCTGCAATGTAACCCAACTTCAATATTACAACACTTAACCTCCCCAGCTTCTTTCCACACTAGAGAGTATCTCATTGGCATAACTACAAGAGTGGGAATGTATGTGCAGGATCATAGCTCAAGAAATATTAAAGGTTACATCCTAAAGAATTTAAAAAGTAAAAAAAACAGAACCACTGATAAATTATGATAATATTTTATGAATAAGACAACAGGAATAATTAATTATAAGTAAACAAGTAATAATAGTTTATTTTAATCAAAATTACACATGATAAAGCATAACTAAGCAGCCTCTTTATAAACAAATACTTCTTCCATATAAGGTAATTTCATTATGTTCTATACATGGATATTGATTATGTGACTTAGATTATTGACAACTTTGGACATTTTTGGTTTCAATTATAATATTAAGTTTAAAATTATCACATATGTCTCATCAAGTTCTGAAAGTAATGGATAATCTTTCTACTTAAGATGTCATTTCAAGATTTATTAGTTAAAAGTTTAAGAACCAGACTGTTTAAGGTCTTTTAAAATTACTAAGAGATTCTGAAACATTAGTAAATTTATGCCCATACATGCACAAACTTTTCCCTGTAAAATCAGTAATGAAAAGTAAAATATAAGCAGAAGTACAATCTCTAGTATAAATAAATGCAAATGTGACTTTAAGCTAGTTGCCACAGAGGACATGAACTGTTTGTATCTCTGTGGCCATTGTAATAAGTATAAGAGTTTAAGAGTATAATAATATTAGCATTAACCTTTGCCTAGTTTCAAATTACTAAAAAAATACACATTTTTTAAAACACAGAAGTTTATCTGCATATATATATATATATATATATTTGTCTATCTCATTCAGATGAGCTTTAAAATGCATATATATTAATAACATAATTCTTGGCTGATTTGAAGAGGATCTAATAGAAAAAGCTAACTGCAAAAGATTTAAAAAGAAAACTTAGAGACTAATATGCAAACCAACAAAAAGTACAACTAATAGAAATTAATCACTTGGAAAATGGTCACTTCCCCCATGTATTTAAATTAATTGAGGGCAGCATAATTAATTGAGGGAAGCATAAAGAAAATAGCATTTGGTACTAAAGTTGCTTGTTAGTTTTTATAAATCAAACTGCACTTTCATGCTTACTCTACTTCCATGTAAAGTTTTTTAATCACTACTCTAAGTGCAATAAAAATGTACTACAAAAGTGTGTGAGACAGGTGTTCAGGAAAAAGGAATACATTATTTTAGAATATTAACAGACAAAAAGTAGCAATAACATTTACCGTTTGCTTCCTCTTGTATTTTAAGTTGATGATTTATTTGCATTTCTGCAAAAACAAAAGTGAAGTGTAGTTAAAAATAGATCTATGTGATGACATTGTAAATGGGGGAAAAAAGAAGTGTGAGCTTAACTCTTTAACAGTGACAAATTCTTAGGTTGATTTTTAACAAAGTAGAACATAAAACATTGCTAAGACAACTCTTTACATGCATTTGTATTCTCACTGTGAAGAATAACTATAAATCTGATACAAAAAGGTAAACTAGCAAAAAGTACTGATCTGAGGGTAACTGAGGAATCATCTTCCACGATGTCCAGATGTAACAAAATCATCTTGTACTTTCTTCTACCGATGTTTTCATTAATCCTCACCTTGAAGATAAAGTTCAATTTCTGAATAAATTATTCCTTGAGACATAAAGGGAATCCACCTAAAGAATATGGAAAAATGAAAAAAATTAATTTACTTTCTTGATTTTTTTCCAATAAGCTTGATTCTGCAATAATTTTTCATATTGCAAAGTAACTATAAAAATAGCTTTTGTACAGGCAAACACAACCCAGCTATTGCATACTCGACACTGTGCTAAAAATAATATCAAAGCTATGGCTGGAATTCTAAAATATGACTCGCCCAGATGTATCAGTCCTCAGTCACTGGCACTTGGACACACCGCTGGGCCTGCAGCACAGCACACACAGGACCCAGTCTGAACAAGGGCAAGGACATGTCTAAGATCTTGAGGCAGCCTGGAGAGTGTAACCTGCCCACTGGCTTGTTACAGAAACTAATTCCATCATTTTAATCCTTCCTCTCTGAAAGTCTATCTTGCATTTACATGGCTCCTCTAAAATTATCCTCAGTACCTTCAAGAAGAATTGTATTACCTTAAAGTACGATGAAAATGCTACCACTTTGGAAACTGTGCTTCAGGTAATAGCTCACAGCTACCTTCCCCCTAAATCAGGCAAACCTCCAAGTTAGAAGCTCCCTGTTGCAGGAAAAGTCAAGGCTGGATTCAACAAACCAGCTTTCCCATGCACTGTTTCTGTGACCCTACCTTCATAAAGCTTAGTTTTGCTGACTAAATTACCTGGTTCATAGACTTGCTATGAAGCTTAAATAAAAAGCCATGCAAAAGTATTTTATAAGCTACTAAGTGTCATAATGTCATTACGTACATAAATGTCATTATTTTACCATAAATCTTGCAGCTATTGTGATCATATATTGACCCATTTATTCCTTCCATTTACCCATTCATCTGTCCACTCAGTAAGTACAGGGAAAGTGCCTCCTGTGTGCCTGGCCCTTCACTACCTGCCAAAGGTGCTTCCAGAGTAAACAAAGGGAACTGATGTGTAAAGATATAAATGCAACAAAATATTGTGAATGATGTAAGAAATATAGACAGAATAGGAGCAGGAAAGACAACAATTCTACCTAGCATAAGGGATGAACAAAGGAATGAAGAAGAAGAAATTTCACTGACAAGGTAATATTTGAGGTGAAGTCTGGATGAGAAGTGGATACTGATAGGCAAATGAGATCAGAAAGGACACCACAAGAAGAGAGTGGGAGAAGCACTGGACAACGTATAGAGGTCTGATGAGTTTCCTTGTAGCTAAGCACAGAAAGCTGCTGGCCAAGACAGCTCTGCAGAGCAGGTGGGCAGGAAGACGCTGGGACTGTGTGGGGCTCAGCTACAGGGGAAGGGTCACAGCACCTAAAATGCCAAGGAGTGTAGAGGCAGGACTATAGAGCTAGCTCTGCCGGCCTTGGAGTCACCAGATGAAGATCAGGTATGGGGTGTAGAGGTGAGCTATGGGCTCCTACAGGCTTAGCCTGTTGCAGGACCATGCATCTGTAAACTTTTCAGAAGCTGCAATAGATTCCATCTCCTTCTGACCACTGCAGTTCAGTGTGCTTTCTCTTCCTCCTTTGGAATCCAGCATCACACACTACAGTTTATTTTTCACACTGAGCCAAACTGTAATTATGTAAGCTTGTTTTATGAATTGGGTTTGGCTAATGCACCCATCTTTCCAGTTAGACTGTCGCCATGATGATTTTATCATCCAAAATAAAGGCAGTTGGTTTTATATTTAACAATGTAGGTTCTGGCCTTGAATGGAAAGGCAGACTTGTGATCCTAGTTGTTTGGAGGCTGAGACAGCAGCAGTCAAGTTTGAGCCCAGCCTGGGAAACTTACTGAGACCCTGTGTCAAACAAAACAATAAAAATGGCTACTATGCAACTCAGAGTGTTTGCCTTGCATGCATGAGGTCCTAGGTTTAACCCTCAGTACCACAAAACCCATGGAGAGGAAAGGGAGTGAGGAAGGGAAGGAGAGAAGAGTGGGGGCGAAGATGAATATAGTTCTGGGTTAGCAGTAGAGTCAGACTCATTCCAAAGCTTACTAATTGTACAATCTTAACCCATATTCTTTGTTGCTCTTTCTAAACCTCAGTTTTCCCATTTTTAAACTCTGGATAACAATAATAAAACACAATAAGATTTAAATGCATACACACTTATCATAGTATCTGACATATGACAAATGGTTAATAAATGTCAGTTAATACTATATGTTTTTATTATATTTATAATATTATATTATATTATATTATATTATATTTTTTTTAAGCTGTGCTGAAAAGAGGTGGGCCTTGGATAGTAACTTTTTTTTGATACATTACATATTGTCTTCTTGGATATAGTTGTTCAAGTTACAAAATTAAAGCATGAAAAGTGGACATTCAAACAGTGAGGCTGCAAACAGTTCTGTTCACCAATCCAACAAAAACTTAGTCACATGGTTATCAACCCTACACACTGAAGTTTACATACAGTTATCTCTTTTAGAGCACTTTCTTTTCCTCCTCTTGCTTTTTTTTTAAAAAAAATTTTTATTTAAAGAAAAAATTTTGAAACAGAAAGAGGGTAGAAACAATACAAAATCTCAAAAACAAAACAAAACAAAAACAAAAATAATAACCAGTAAAAAATCACTAGTTGATAATTACATACATTCCTCTTAGATGCAGTTGTTCAAGTTACAAAAGTAAAGTCCACAAAGTGGACATCCAAACAGTGAGAATGCAGTCAGTTTTGCTCATCCATCCAACTAAAACTTTAGCAACATTGTTATTAATTCCACACACTCAAACATACATGCATTTATATCCTTTAGAATACTCTCTTTTCCTTTCTTTTCTTTGCAATAACTAAATCCATTCTTGTAAACTACTTAGAAGTTCTACACATGTATATGTCTCTACACATATACCTAGCCTTTCTGTATTAGAGGGAGAAACAAATAAAAATAAGTCAGCAATACAAATTCCTAGAGAAACACAAAATGAAAAGAACATGCAAAAACACAACACTAGGTGATCTATGGTAGTCACCATGATGTCTCTTGTTATTTTCAATAAAATTGTCTATATTGTCAAATATAATATAAACTTAGCATTGTTTTACACTATTAATAAAATCTAAACATTGGAGACATTACAGGACTTCAAAGGCAGTTAACAATCAAACCAGAATGGGTATCCTATTGAATCCTGTCATCTTCAGAGTAGTTGCCCCTACTCTCAGACTCGACATTCTCAAGCATACCAGATTCAAATAAAATCAGTCAAGATAAAACAGTGATATAACCAATTTTCTCTGTCTTTTCTCTGCCATACTATTTTTCTGTTGTTATTTGTTTACTTTTCTCCTTCATTCCACTGTCTGCCCCTTTCTTTGAGGTCTTTCTGCCATTATTCCTGGAACCCTGGTGATTTTCTTCTCTCTCTCTAGAATGTCCTTCAGTATTCTTTTCAGGATTGGATTGCTGGTCACAAACTCCCCCAGTTCCTCTTTGTCATGGAAATATCTTGTCTCTCCATTAATTTTGAGAGGCAGTTTTTCAGGGTACATCATTCTGGATTGGAGGTTATTTTCTTTCGGGGCTTAGAATATTTCACTCCAAGCTTTTTTTGATTTGATGGTTTGCATTGAAAAGTCTGCTGTGATTTTGATGAGTTTTCCTTCATAGGTAATCTGTTTCTTTTCTCTGACCACTTTTAATATTCTGTTCTTGTGATGGATTTCTAGGATCCTGATTATTATATGTCTGGGTGTAGATCTGTTTTGGTTGTAGCTGGCTGGAGTTCTATATTGCCTCATTTATCTGAACTTCACTTCCATTACCTATGTTTGGGAAGTTTTCCTTAATTATTTCTGTGAATAGACTTTTTTGTTGCTGCATCTTCATTCACATATTTTATTCTTAGGTTATAAATTCTCTTGTCATCTTCTAGCTTTTGTATTTTTGCTTCCTGGTTCCTTGTTATTTTTTAGAGATTCTTCCTTTCACAATCATACTTTGCAAATTCTGTCTTCAAGTTTTGAAAGTTTGTCTTTAGTTTCTGTTAAAATGTTTTGCCAGGTTTCAATGGAGTTTTTAATTTCCTGATATTCTCTTTGGATCTGTTTCATATATTCTAGATTTTGTTTATATTCTTCATCAAAGGATTCTCTCTTTTCTCTGGGTTCCTCTATTCTTTCATTTGTGTCTACTTGAGGATTATCCAGGACTTCTTTTATTAATCTTCTTATATCTTGCTTCTCCTGAGTTAGAATTTCAGATTTAAATTCGACGATGAGGTCACAGATGTATTTCTTTATTTCCAATGAGTCTGTCTCTGACATTACAGGTTTGCTGCTCTCAACCTCCTCTGCATTTACCTCTGCTGGACTCACTTTCCCTGGTTCCGCAGTTGGGGACCTTTTGCTCTTTCTCTGTCTTGTCTTGTTTCCGGTCCCCTTCAGACAGGTGGGTGGTGGAGGTCTCTGGGTGTTTCGTTTTGCTTACAGTTTTTCTGCAGCGCACTTGCTAGGGAAGTACCGCCCCCCAGTCCACTGTGAATCTGCGAGTTGCACGCTGAGAGCTGGCTCCTCCCCCTATGCCAGTCAACCAGTTTATGCTTCAACAAGTTTGTGTGTTCCCTGGGGATGCCACTGGCCCAGAAAAGCCTTGTCCCTGGCTTTGGGTTTCAACCAGGGGCGTGGCCCTGCCCAAGCAGATCCCACCAATCTGCTTTGGACTAGGAGTCATCAGTGGACGCTGCCTCAGGTTTTGATTCAAGTTGGCCCTGCCCAACTCCAAAATGTTGCCCAGCCAGTCCTCCCAGTTTGGGGAATTCAGTTCCAGTCACTCACCACAGTTCATGCAGCTCGACTGGCTGTTTCCACTCCCTGTCTCAGTGCCTCCTTCAGCCGAGGGTCTTGAACTCACCAACCCCCACTCCAGCAGGGCCGCGATCTCAGCTCCATCGTGAGTCACCTGACTCTAAGATGTGCCTGTACAGCTCCAGCCCTCCGTCCGTGCTTCTTTTTCGTCTTTCTTTTCTCTTTTTCTTTTTCCTCCGTTTCTTTCTGGGTCATGAGAATTCCTGTTCTTTTTTCTGGCTTTCTCCGTGTTGCCAGATTCCAGCATCTGAGTTGTTTTTATTTTTTTTTTTCCTCAGAGAGGCTCTTATCGTGCCGCCACTCAGTCGGCCATCTTGCAATCTCAGATAGTAACTTTTTGTTCCAGAGGACACGCTGGCTGGAGAAGGAAGTGACGCCTAATCTGGGTTCAGTCAATCTGATGTTCTCTCTTACTGGCTTGACCGAGGGATTCAGAACTGTGACCTCAAGGACCCCCCACATCACTGAGGCCAGTTGGTACCACTGAACCCAAAGCTGGTCAGAAACCAAAGATACTACAGAAAAAATAGAGACTTTTGAAGAAATCCTTAAAAATCTCTCCTACGATTTCTTCACATGATACTGGGTGCTTATTAAAATTATTCCTCAGCCAGGTGTGATGGTGCATGCCTGTACTCCCACCACTCAGGAGACTGAGGCAGGAGGACTGCTGCTATTTGAGGCCAGTCTGGGCTGCATAGTGAGTTCAGGATCAGCCTGAACTACACAGCAAGACCCTGTCTCAAAAGAAACAAAAACAAAAAACAAAAAAATAACTCACGAAAAAATTATTCCTTCTAGATTACTGTAGGCTCAGATTTCTTAAAAACTTAGTCATCAAGATTATTCACACACTCTCCTCCACAGGCCAGCACTACTATGAAATATTTAAAAAATAGTTTTATACTGCCATCAAATCTTTATTCAAAGAAAAAACCCTTTAACCATTTTGAATGAAAACAGGAAAGTTTTTAGTTGCCCTAGATAGAAGTTAGCTGCAGTACGTACCTATTTTCTTTCACGTATATTTCTACACCAAAATGTGCTGCAATCAACCCTCAGAAACAATAACAAGCCAAAGAGAACTAGCCGGGTCTAGGAGTTAAAGGTGGCGAATCACACTTTTGCCTTAGAACCAGAACGTCCCCATGCACACACCAACGTGGCAGGACGGTGGAGCAGTGTGGCCTGAGAGGAGCAGTGTGGCCTGGTATTAAAGGAGTGGCACAAAAAGCAGGCAAGGAAATTTTGTGGCCCCAAACACCATACTATTACATAGGCACCAGAGAAAAAAGTCTTGCTTCACAGAAGCCTCACTTCACTGGTTCAGCAAAAATAGAAAAAAAAAAAAAAAAAAAAAGCAGCCCTTTAAGTCTTTTGAGAGTAGAATAGACACACCAAGGGCCGTGTCTGGGAGGTTCTCTGCTTAAACACGCTACAGAAGAAGCATAAAAAAGGAAAGGAGCAATGGAGATTAAACTTTGTTCAAGACACATTTGAGACAGGGCAACTGCTCATTCACACTGAAAATAGGAGAAGATAAACTTGCAGGTTCTGCATCTCCACCCCCACCCGAAACAGGAGCAAGGCTCATGCCTGTGCCTCCTTCTGTCAGTTCTCCACCATCACTGCTTGTCACTTTCGCAACAAGGAATGGTTCAGTCTGACAAAGAGCACAGAAAGCTGCAGCAGCAAAAATACATGCTCAGAAGAGCAAGAAATGATTAACAGTGGCCTCCTTGGGAAAAAAATTAGTAAAGTTAAATGACTGCTCACTGTCTCATGATAATTTTTATTGTTCTAGCTCTATAAAAATAATATTTTATATTTCTGTAGTCCAAATCTCTACATCATTTTTTTATCTACATTACTAATCAGTTTTTCCCTACTACCTAGATAGGAAAAACACAACCATTTGTACATAGGCTAATTATTTTGAAAGTAAACAAATTCATAATTTTTTAAAGAGATATCTGAGGATGTCATAAAGGAACTCAAAAATTAGGTGACATCAAGGTTTCTTCCAACATGGGATTCAATTATGTTTTTGATTACTTTCTTCTTTCCTTCCTTTTATTCTTTTTCCATTTTTCTGTAAATACTGGCCAAATTCCTCCTTGGTGTTAGAAACCCTGCCGGACAATAAAAAGAAATGTATAAAACTTTCCCCTTAAGAAACTTATCACCTGGTACCTGAGACAAACACATTCACTATGACAGTAACTAACACTATGTGATAATTGCACATAGATTTAAGTCAAGCCCTGGAGGATTTTTTTGAAAAGGTAAAGAGGATCTCATCCTTGGTTGAGCAAGTAGAGAAAGCTACATGCAAAGGACAACAATTTTTCCTAGGCCTTGAAAGGTAAAGATTTCAATAAGCAGAGAAAGCAAAAACTGAGCGAAGATCTGCAAGGTATGGTTAGCAAAGTCCCTGGAGAATACCTAGGCAAGGAAGCAAAATGCACTTTGTGAAAGAGAACTGAAAGAGGGTGGGGAAAGGCCAGTGACTAAGCATCATTCATTTTAAGTAGCAAAATGCAATAAAAGTATCATTCATTTTAAACCTCTCAGCACAAACTAACATCTTCAGACAGGGATGGCCTAGATGTAAAGTTCCCTTTCTAACTGTCATTATGCAAAAGAAAGGCACTGTTTCCCAGGTCCAGCAGGCTTCCCAGGCTCTCTTCCTCTTCCTCTCCACAAATGATTTTACCCAGTCCTCTTCTGCATAGGACTTAGTTTATAATTTACTCAAAACTTGACTAATGTATCACATACCTCCTGAGCACCCGCTGTGTTCTGTTTTTCTTGTGGACGCTGAAGGTTTTTGCTTACAACCTCCTGAGGGCCTTCAGGTATGATTTTCTTGGAATAACCACAAGAGATGACACAAGCCAATTAAGCAAGGAAAATGCTGACACAAAGCAATTAAGTGAGCAATAAGAATGGAACCGTGGAGAGGTGACCAACAGTCTTCCAGAAGCTCAGGAACCTCTTATGTTGAGATGTAGCCCTGCTGGTACCTGAGACCTCAGTAACGGAGCAATGGAGAAAGTGCCCCTTCCTGCCAAATAGCCAGAGCAGGACTGTCATTGTCATAGGAAGTCATCTAGCAACTGTATTTGTTTGAGAGTGAGATATATCCTAAGACAAATAGACCATATTTTTTCTAACAATTACATACCTATGCTAATTCTAACTATTAGGCTTTTTGTTATCATTAACAGTTGAATTTGAGAATTTATTGATCATTTTGTTTGTATGTGTCTTGGTAGAGACAGAGTTAGACCTTTTAAACTTCATGTTCTAATTCCAAACATACCATTGTATAACTTCCCTTTAGAGCTTATGCGTCTTGATTAATACATGGTCCTTGGTTCAATTTATTACACATATAAATTTAACCTATTCAATTCCAGGAACCACAATAGAGACTGAAAGTCAAAGATATTGATCGGTCCAGCCTTGAAGGAAAGTCTACTGAAGTAGGATAGACAGATAGATAGATAGATAGATAGATAGATAGATAGATAGATAGATAGACATCTAAATCACTATAGTGAGCATTGAATAAATATCACACATCTTGTGAAAGGTATACAGTAAAGTGACATTTACACAATCTGAGGCTTCAGAAAAGACTTCCCAGTAATCACAGTACAGCTTATGTCAATTCACTAGTAAATACAGTGGTGAAAGCCTTCAGCGCCATAGATACTGCAGCAAGGCCAAGAGTTCGGTGGCCTGGGTCGGGACAGCATCAGCAGAGAACACACTGATAGCTGGGGATAGCAGAGGAGGTCTGTGTCTGTAAGCTCTGGTATGGCTGTGGACCTGCTGTGTATCTAAGTCATTTCAGCTAAGATGATCCCCACAGAGCACAGTCAAGGGCTTCTTAGCGTCCCCTTCCCAAAGACCTGCCTCACCTGTCCAGAGGGCTCCAGTGTTTTAGTAGAATAATAGACCCTTTACCCAACAATTAGTAGAGAGGCATTGAGGATTGGGAACAGTGCATGAGGACCTGGAATAGAGGCAGCATTCCATGTCTCCAAAATACCTAAGACTTGCAGATGGCTGATTCTATCCATAGCGGAAATTTCCTTAAGTCTTTATGTCTTCCACTTTACCCAAAGGAAATGATCTTAACTGTTTTATTTAAAAAAACAACAAATACTGAAGAGAAATGAGGCGAGAACACTAAAGGTGTTACAGCATCAATTCTTAGGAACGCTGTAGCATCTCCTCTTTATTCTTCAGATTAATAGCCCTCAGAGTCACTCCACCTAAATCAAGATCTACTATTGTGAAGACAAAGTTGGTCATGCCCCTCTGCCTTGACAAATCAAATTTGGATTTTTTAAACCAGTTATTTGCATTTAACTTTTCAATTCCTGCATCCATAAATTCTCCTTCTCTTTAGAATTGCCTTAGTAGGGTCTTTATTTAAAAAAAAAAAAAAAACTTGTTCCTGGGAGCTCATATCAATATCATGTCCCAAATCATTCAGGACCAACGAGGTCCCCACTGATGTCCCTGGTAATCCTCACATACGGACATAGAAGGTTGGCTGTAACTGCTTGAATATCTAGACCTTCCAAGGCCAAGAGGGTTGACCAATACATGTTGTAAATCACATTGTTTCTGCACACATAACTGACATGTACAATATACATACATAATGCTATAAGTTTGATGATGCAGAAAAACAGAGATCCCTATGTTAATGCTAACTTACACATTATACTATGTTCAAATAGTGTTTATGTCCACTTAAAAGCTCAGAATGTGACTTTTTATGGAAACAGTGACTTGTACATATAATTAGGTAACCTGAGGTCACACTGGAGTACAGTGGTCATAGTCCAATGACCAGTATCTTATAAGGAGAAACACAGTCAGAGGAAAGATAGCCACGTGACAGCAGAGGCAGACAATGGCCTGACGCAGCTACAAGTCATGGAATGCCAAGGACTGGGAGCAACCATGCAGGAGCTGGGCGAGGTGAGGAGGGACAGTTTCCAAAGCCCTGTAAAGGAAGAATGGTTTCACCAACAATGGATTTCTGCCTACTTGCCTCTGAACTGGGAGAGAATAAATTTCTGTTGTTTAAAAACACCAAGTTTATGGAACTTTACTACAACAGCCACAGGTAACGACAGTAATACAATTAATGCATAAAAATATTCAAATGAATTTGTGAATTTACTTAGATTTTGATGTTATTAAAATACAAACTTTTCTTGCTCCAAACCTCAAATAGCCAAACCTTCTGTATAAATGGCAGAAATTCAGTGGTGCATACTCTTATCTAAAAAGGCAGAAAAATAGTATTTTCAGGTATAGAAATAAAATAAAACCATAAGGATGTGGGTGTTCGCTGGAAGAGGAGAAAGGAGCAGGACTAAAGACTGCAGGAAGCATCTGTGGTACACAGGAGCACCCTCCTCCAGAGCTCTGCTCTCTTTTTCACCTAGGCATTTCCCCACTTAACTCACAAAAGGACATGTATGTGGTGGTCTTTCCACCCTAACTCAGATGCACTATAAATTCTTGCTCTTGAAGAATCTTCAAGAAGCATGACCAAGATTATCTTTCCTTTTCTTTTCTGGAATATGCCCACCTAGGCCTTTATTCCTGCTGCATCCCAAATGAATTACTCTCATTTCCGGCTGCCCAGCCCCTGAACCCCAGACTGTACAGAGCAGCTCTGCAGCTGGGGGCAGCTTTCCAGACTCCATCTGCCCTAGAGGATGCTGTCACTGACCTTTTGCATGCAGACAGAAGGCTCTGGGTGCAAAGCAGCCACTGTAAATGGCTTCAGAGTAGTTCTTCCTGCTGTAAAAAGGTCACTGCTATACTCCTGTTCCATTCCTAGGGTTACATTCTTCTATTTCTTTACAGATTAAGAAAGAAGGATCTATATACTCCCCTTATCTCTACAGAATAGGAAGGAATGAGATTTTGTAACTACTTTCTTCATCAAATTATATGAATGAGTACTGGTTACTATTTCTTCGGGACTCATTCAGGGCATCAAATATTAGCTTTATTCTAAATGGCCTGTTATTCTTGGCCATTTACCATATTTTGTACAGTTTTCAGATATAATCCATTGGCATTAATAAAGTTATCACTATGTCTCTTCCTTCCAGACAGGCTCATGCTAGCTTCATAATAAGAAATTAGATAGCAAAGATAGGTGAGTGAAGGCAGTGGGATAATGGTGGTGGAGGATGTACTAATTGCATGGAATATATGTGCAGACATTAACAGTGAAACTGCATAAATCTAGAGAGCCCTTCGATAGACTTCATATTTAAAAGAAATAAACTAAGTTGATGTGACAAAGTACAGCAGAATGGAGACAGCCCTGCACGAAGCACTCCCTAGTGAACAACAGATGTGGGGAGTAAAATACAGCTACCACTGAGCACTTATGCTGCCTGGGCATTCGGGTATGAGCAAGCTGGAAAGAGAGTCCAGGTCTTCGTCAGTGCTGTGCCCCTCGTTAGACAGGGAGACTTGTGGCCATTTGTGGGCCTCAGGGAGAACAAGAAGCCAGCCACTTCCCGTAAGTCAGTGCCATGCACAGTTTGCTGGAAGGACAGACAGCCGCCAGCCCCTTCCTGTTAGCCTGCGCCATTTGCGGGTCCCAGGGAGGAGAATAAGACAGCCACTTCCTATGAGTTGGTGCCATGCACAGTCTGCAGGGAGGACAACCAGACACTAGCACCTTCTGGTGATGCGCTGGGAGACAAGAAACGCCAAGCCCCCCACACCGCATCACATTGTAAGCAATCAGCTGATCTGGAGAAATACAGGCTGAGATGATAGCTACTGAAGTAAGAAAACAACTTAATGTTTGTAGTGTTTAGTGTTTCATTGACTTTGCAGGCCTGAAGCCAATAGTTTGATCATCTATTTGGAGGATGACAATATGTAGTGTGGCATCTATGGGAGATCTCTTTCTGAAGGTAGTGGCCATTATTAATTCCCTATTACCTTGTTTTAAAGTGCTGAATCATTTTCATTGTTTGGTTTGGTTCTGTTTTGCTTGATTTTGTTATATCTGATGGCATGGGCAGCTATTTCAAAAATACCAACATATACTATGGTAACTATTTTAGATTTGCTGTTGTCTTGTTTTAAAGTCCTATATTGTGTTCATTGTTTCATTTTTGTTGGTTCTATTCTGTTTTGTTTGATTTTCCTATGTCTGATGGTATGGACAGCTATTTTGAAGACAACAAGAGGCATTATGGTAGCCATTGTTGATTTCCTATTATCTTGTTTTGAAACCCCGTATCATTTACAAAGTTTTGTTTTGATTGTGTTTATTCTGCTTTATTTTGCTTGGTTTTATTCTCTTTAAAATAAAGTTAAAATTTAAGAAAATAGAGAAGTTTGTGATAGTGGTTACTGGGAGAAAAGAGAAATTATGTTTGGTTGGATTTCCTAATGCAGACCCTTGTATCTCCCGGTGCTTCTGTTTTGCCTAATTTATTTTTTGCTTCATCCTGCTGATAATTCATTTGGAAAAAAGGCTGTAGGGCATCTCCCACCACTGACAAATAGAGCCCAAGTTTTTCACCCCCATGTCCACAATAGATAAGGTTTCAGCAACTATTCATACCCAAACCCACTTATGAGTCTAGGACCTGTTTTCTTCTCTGAATTGGGACATTAAGCAAAAATAACAATAAGTACCAATGCAGCCAAAGATGGGAGTTTTCTTGAAATAACAGAGCTCAGCAAAGAAACAAAAGCGCAAAGCCTCTTTTATGCAAATAAGTGCTCTGATCTAAGCAAGAAAGTATTGACCAACTGTTGATGAGATTTCAAGAGAGGAGAATCTGTGAGACCTGTGGCCAGGTCAGGAATGGACAGAGTTTCTTCTGGAACTTAGCACATAGGGCTTAGAGGAAAGCATAACTTGTCTGGATTGAAATCTGTCTTCCAAAATTCTATACTAAAGTTCTCTCTAAAATTCTTCATTCTAATCCCCTTATAAAATTGTTGTAACACTACAATTTTAGCAACTTAAAGAAGCCAAAATTTCCACAAATATTCTACTTATTAAAATTTGAAACATTAAACTTTTGACACTCAGAATATGTTGGTAATAAGGTATTACAAGATAAGACTTTCTTAAAATGCTTAGCAAATGATTATTTATTTAAACAACCAATGACACTTGACATTGTATAATGTAGAGTCCTATGTAAATGACACAAATCCATAACCTGCAATATATACCAAACACACATACACAGTGTTATCCACAATGCAACACACTCCTCTGACACACCACAGAGACCCACCTTACCTTTCACATGTGAAGATGGACTCAGATGCTGTACTGGGTTCTCTGACTACAATCTTTTCACAGTACCAGTACTGTGATTCATCATTGGCTTCACAGTGCAACAGCACCTTCTGCAGTTTTCCAAGTGACACTGCTTCTACTTGAAATTTATCAATCTGGTACAGGAGACAGAAAAACCTCACAGCAATAGTTAAAGTCCAGCAAATAACAAATGCTGGCAATAATAATATCCCAAGCCTGCCAGAATCAGCGCGATATTTTAAAAGAGATACTGTTACTACAGTTAGCATCAAAAGGGCAATAAAGGAAGAGAAATAAGTAAATTATTTTTATCTATTAAAGTAAGTTTTGGCTGGTTTTTTCTCTTGCAATTTGTTTTATTCTATTCTAGTATTTCCTGTGTGAAAAAAAAACAACATACCCTAACACTAAAGCTTCCAGTCTGTTTTTTTCCTATTATGGTTTGTGTTTAGAAGTCCCCCCAAAGCTTCACGTGGTCAAGGGGATCCGGTCTTTCTAGCATTTGTGATTAGTTCAGTGTCTCGTGCTGGGATTGGCGGAGTGAGTGCTGCACTTGTGGTCAACATGAAATATAAAGGAGAGAAGGAGGCATGCTTTCCCCCTTGTGCCCTTTTGACTCTTGCTGCTTTTGGAATCTGCTGCAGCTGCTATGAACAGCTACCTCTCAGCCATACCACCCTGCCTAGGAACCAGCTGATTATGGACTGTAAACCAAAAACTGTAAGCTAAAAAAGCTTTCCTTCCTTCTTTTTAGGTTTCAGGTATCTTGTCTCAGCAATGAAAGAAAAAGAACCAAGACAGAATTTGTCACTAGAGGAGTGAAGTTGTTGCTGTGACTATACCTGATCAAGTGGTTCAAGAGCTTTTGGGAATAGCTCATGGGAAGAGTTTAGAAAGGTTCAGAAGTGTCACCTGGAACCATAGATTGAAACAGCTGAGGTTGTTCTGTATGAGAGATTCTAGTCAGAGTTCAGAAGACCAGAAAACAAGACCAGGCTTGGGAGGTTGCTGCTGTAAAGAAGGACTGCATTGGGTGTTGGACTCCAGATTGTATTATGGCTTAGCAGAAAGTTTGTCTGCATTTTACCATGTCCAGATATTTTGCCTGAGCTAAGATTAAATGCATCAGACTAATTAGTCTGGTAAAAGAAATTTCAAGGCAGTCAAATGTTGAGGCAGTGGCATGGTTATTGTTGGGGACTTTTAACCAGATTTACACAGCAAATCAAGATCAAAGAGCCCAGCAGGATGATGTAAAACATTGTGAGGAAAAAAGTTTCAGGAAAGCTGTGGACTGCAAAGATAGAACTGAGATCTCTATTGTTGGAAAGAAGAAAATATAAAAGATGGCCTTAGGGCATCACAAGCAGCTGCAAGTCCCCATGCTTTGCATCCTCAAAACTTCAAAAAGTCATAGACTATGCTTTGAGGAGAAAGTCACAGAGTACCATGCTCCAGAGTGGTGACAGTGGCTACACCAAGTTCCAAAATGGCAGCAGCCACAACAGGTTCCAGAATGGCAGTGGTATAAAGAATTTGGTGCTTAGAATCAAATTCAGAGTGCCCAGCAATCCAGGCACTCAACCCCTACAATCAAAAGAGAAGAAAGCTTGAATACTGCTCCAGCTGGCAGCTGACCTTTGCATCATCCACGTAGTGCTGGGTTTGGGTGCATAAAGAATGCAAGAGTTCTGAGATTAAATAGTCTTCCACCCCAATTTCAGAAGCCCTGGGAGGCCAAGCAGTGTGCCCTTAAGAAAGCAATGTGCAAAGCTGTGAGTGTGAATCCAAAAGTGCAAAGAAGAACCTAGATGCTTGGAAAAGCCAGGAGCATGGATTGTCTAAGGAAACCAGCAAGGAGGAAGCAAAGCCAGCCCAAGAGAGAAGCTGTGGGAGCCATAACAAACAGAAGTGCCATGGGAGTGGAGTCGCTCAAGCCTTTTGGAACTCATAACCAGATTGCTTCAAATCTGAACTTGGAACTCCAGGACTTACTGTTTGTCCTGATGGATTTTGTACTTACTTTGGTCTCATTCCTTTGTATCCTGATTTGTGCCTTCTGGAATAGTAATATTTATCTTGTGCCATTGAATATTGGAAGTGTTTTACTTTGTTTTCATTTGTATAGGAGTTACAGCTAAGAGTTTGCCTTAGATCTCAGAGGAGACTTGGGACTTGAAATTTACAGTGATGCTGAAACTGTTAGTACTCAGGCAACTCTTAGAGATATACTAAACGTGATTTGCCTGAAGGATGAGCATGAATCTTTGTGGGGCAGACATGGAAGGTTATGGTTTGTCTTTAAGTGTCCCCTCAAAGCCTCATGGGGTCATAGGGTTTGGGCCTTTTGAAAGTGGCTGAGTCTAGCATTTGAGATTGGTTCATTGTCTAGCAGTGGGATTGGCACTGTGAGTGCTATGACTGCCCAGGGTGGGTAGCTGGCATACAATAAAAATGAGGGAAGGAGGCATGCTTTGCCCCTTTTGCCCCTTTTGTCCTTTTTGCTCTTGCCACTTTTGCAATCTGACACAGCTGCCACAAATGGCTGCCCCTCAGCCATGCCACCCTGCCTTAGAACCAACTGATCATGGACTGAAACCTCTAAAATCTGTAAGCTAAATAAAGCTTTCCTTCCTTCATTTTGGGTATCGGTTATTTTTTCTCAGCAATGAGACAGAACTAACCAAGACATCTCCTTTAACTTCAACTCTTGACCCTGAGAAGCAGTTTATTAAGATTTGAGGTTCACAACCACAGGACATAAGGTAGAATATGTCCCTTTGCACAAATATTGACATACTCTGAATCATAAAAGACAATTTTCCTCATTTTCCCTCCTCCCTTTATTCCAGAAATCCTTTTCCTGAATTTTTCTCTAAATATGAAAATAGAGCACATTCTTCAACTGGTTGTGAAAAAGCACCCTCTAATTCTCATTCCAGTGGAATACAATAAAAGATATAAAAACAATACCCTGCACCCTCAGTCATCTATTTTTTTGGTAAAGGAGATAAAAATATACCCTGGAGAAAAGATAGCCTCTTGTCTTGGTTACTTTTCTCTCCTTGCTAAGACAAAATACCTGACAGCCAATATTAGGGAAGAAAAGGTTTATCTGGCTTAGAGTTTTTGGAGGTTTCAGTCCATAATCAGCTGGTTCCAAGGCAGGGTAGCATGGCACTGGGGCAACAATTCAAGACAGCAGCCAGAGCAAAAGGGGAAAAACAAGCCTCTTCGCCTCCCTTATTGTACACAAGCCACCACCACTACCTCCTCCCTTCAGGGTGGGTGTAGCACTCAGGAAATCTTGCTCTGCTTTGCATAAATATTTATGAAGAACGTTGGCTCCCTGTTGAGACTCTCAGTTAAACTTCTAAACTTCTCAAGTTGATACAGTGTATCAACCATAACAATCCATCCCTTATCAATTTGGTAACCAGACATTTTTCTTTAAATCAGCCTCCAGATACAAAGGCATGCTTATTGTTAACATTTTGCAACTTAACAATCCTTAAGAACGGGTATTAAGTCTACCAACATTATATTACATTAGAAACATAACTTTTGTGCTTGGACCTTCGAAGACTCATCACATCCCTTTATGCAAAAGGCATTAGTCCAGCTGAAAGAGTTGCCAAAGTCCTAACAGTTTCAGCATTGCTAAAAAGTCCAAGTCCCAAGTCTTCTGAAATGGAAGGCAGACTGTTACCTGCCTATCTCTGTACAAATGAAAACAAAGCTAAATATTTCCAACATGCAAAGGCACAAGATAAACATTCCCATCCCTATTCCCATTCCAAAATGTACAAACAGGAGGCTACAAAGGATTGGGACAAAAGGAAATACAAAATCCAGCAGGGCAAACATTAAGTCCTGCAGTTCCATGTGCACAATTTGAGACAATCCATGGCAAATTGTGAGCTCCTAAGGGCTTGTGGTTTCGCCTCCATGGCAGTCTAGTGATTTTAGCCCCCAGGGCTCCTCTCTTGGGCTGGCTTTTCTCCCTCGTTGCAGCTTTCCTTAGATGATCCACGTTCCTGGCTTTTCCAAACTTCTGGGTTCTCCACTGCACGTCTGGCTTCACACTCACAGCTTCACACACTGTCCCCTCAGGGGGACACTGCTTGGCCTCCCAGGTCTTCTGAAATTGGGGGGGAAGCCTTTTTAACCTCAGAACCCTTGCCTTCTGTGTGCACCTAAGAGCAGCACCTCATGGATGGTGTCGAGGTCTGGGGCCGGTGCAGCAGTAGCTAGGGATTCCTTCTTGCTGTAGGGGCTGAGTGCTAGATCACTGGGCTCTCTGAACCTGATGCTGAAGAACGGACTCTCTGTGCTGTCTCCACTCTGGAACCTGGTGCAGCCACTACCACTCTGGAACCTGGTGCTCCCAGGCTTCCTCCTCCAAGCAAAGTCTTTCACTTTTGCAGTTTGGAGGCTGAAAAGTTTTGAGACTTGCTTTTTGCGATACCTTCAGGCCATCTTTTCTGTTCTGTTCCTTCTCAGCAATGGAGCTCTCAGCTCTATCTTTACAGTCACAACTTCTGGCCAAATTCACAATGTTTTAAATCACCCTGCTGGGCTCTTTGCTCTTGATTCTCAGCATAAATCTGGCTAACAGCCCCCAACAATAGCCATGCCACTGCCTCAAAATTCGACTGCCTTGAAATTTCTTCTGCCAGATGAGTTAGTCCACCACCCTTAATTTTAGTCTCAGGCAAAGTCTCTGGACATGAGCAAATTGCAGACAAACTTTCTGCCAAGTCATAACATACATCAACTGGAGTCCAACAACCAATGCAGTCCTTCTGCCCTGCAGAAACCTCCTGAGCCTGGACTTTACCTGAAGGCTTTATATCAGCCAGAGCTCTCCTGAGCTCTGACCAGAATCTCCATACAGAACAGCATAAGTTGTTTTAGCTCTATACATTCAGGGCACATCTCCAAACTTTTCCAAACTTTTTCCACAAGCTGTTCCCAAAGGCTCTTGAACCACATGGTCAGGTACAGTCACAGCAACAGCCCCACTCCTCTGATACCAAATTCTGTCTTGGTTACTTTTCGCTCCTTGCTGAGAACAAAATACTGACACCCAAAATTAAGGAAAAAAAGCTTTATTTGGCTTACAGTTTTTGGAGGTCTTAGTACATAATCAGCTGGCTGTAAAGCAGGGTGGCATAGCACCGGGGCAACACTTTAAGGCAGCAGCCAGAGCAAAAGTGGGAAAACAAGCTTCTTCTCTTTCTTTATATTGTACACAGGCCACCACTACCCCCTTCAGAGTGGGTGTAGCACTCACAAAATCTCCTTGCCCTCCTCTTGTACAACATGGGGATATTTACAAAGTAAGAATCCTGGCTCCCTGCTGAGTCTCTTAGTTAAACTTTTAAACTTCTCAAGTCTAAACTACACAATGTGTCAACCATACATTGTTGGAAAAGTTGCCTATAAATGTGAACAATACAACTAAACCCATATTTCTCATCTTGCATTGAAAAATCAAATCAAAATGAATCAAAGACCCAGATATAGGACCAAAAACAAAATATACTTGAAGATAACATAGGGAAAATACCTGAAGTTACAGGCATAGGCAAGGATTTCCTGAACAGAATGCCAATAGCATAACAAATAATACCAAGAACCAACAAGTGGGATTAAATTTAATAGTAATAACTAGAGTGAAGTGACAGCCTAAATGGTTGAAAAAAACTGCCAGCTACTCTTCTGATGGAGAACTAGTATCTACAGTATGCAAAGATGTCAAAAATTAAACTCCTTCAAAATAACCCAAACAAAAAGTGGACATATAAACTGAATAAACACTTCTTTAAAGAATTAAAAATGGCTAATAAGTACATGAAAAATGTTATCATCTCTTGCCATTAGAAAAATATACATATCAAAACAACTCTGAGGCTATAATCAAGAACACAAAAAACCTACAAATGCCAGAAAGGATGAAAGGAGAAAAAAAACCCTTCTACCTTGTTGATAAGAATGTTAACTAGTACAATAATTATGGAAATCAGAATCACTATACCGCAAAAACTAAAAGTAGAAACTCCATTCAACCGATCTGTATCTCTGCTGTATTCTCAAAAAGAATTAAAGACTGTCATGCTGTAGTGATACAAGCATACCCAAGTTTATACCAGTACAATTCATAATAGCTAACTAAGCTCTGAAAACAGTTCTTCCATAGATTCCTATTAATGGACAAATGGATAAAGAAAATGTTGTAAATCTGTGCAATAGAATTTTATTTATCCATTAAGAAGAATGAATTCATGTCTTTGCAGGAAAATGAATGTATCTTGAGACCATAATATTAAATAAGCCAGACACATGAAGTTAAATTTTTCCATGGTTTCTCTTATTTGAGAAACCCAAAATGTAAATTAATGAGTAAAATACAGACTTAATAGATGTGGAAGGGGATGAAGGGAAGGGGTACCATGGGATGAAGAAGGAGCTTGAAAATGATAAAACTTAGATAGATAGATAGATAGATAGATAGATATTTATAGATAGAAATACCATCCTCAAATGAAAGTAAATATTATTACTGCAAACATATACAAATTTTTAAAATAAAACAAACATGGAATTGGTTTTTCATGTCAAAAATGCACTAACATTTCGAGAGGTAGAGCCTAAAGGAAAGGCTATGCTGATAGGAATACAAAGAATTCCTTTACATACTGTTTCTTCATGGATTGTTGTTATTTTGAATAACTATCCTAAAAGGAAAGGGTCATACATTCAATTAAATCTGAAAATTTTCTAGAAATGACACTTGGCTATTAGTCACAATTACTCTGTTTCATAGTAAATAATTGTGAATCCACTATTATTTATATTACTCAAATGGAATGGGTTGTCTTAACTACTGCCTGCATTTTTACGATGTTAAATTTCCATTCAATAATTGCATACATGACAAATGAGTTTCAACTTTTGGCTCTTTGTTACTGATGGAAATCATCTCTTGTTTAGGGCAGATGAAAACCATTATTAGTCCAAAAACAATGTTTCTGTAAGCCAGAGAAGTACTGTTTGTGCACTTTACTGAATGTACCTTGATAATCTCTTTTTCACTATCCTGAATTACTAAGTGCCCTCAGAAGGGGACATTTCATGATGCACATCACCATTTGTTGCAGATATAACTGATGTTCTCTCCCACATCCTCTTGAATCATTGGGTTCATTCGCTGCTGTGGTAGACAGGATAGTCACACCAACTACTTCCTACCTCAATGCCCTGTGCCTCATGCTTCTTTGCCTGAAGGCTTCACATGGTGGGACAATTCTGACAGATATTTTTGGATGTCTGTGAAGATCCTAAGCAAGGTTTCCCAGAAATATGCAGTTCACTATTAATCTTTACAGATATTTCTTATGCAACAGCCTACCTGCTTAACAACTGCTCAGACTTGCAACTGATACTCACTGGTTAGACTAATAACTTGTCTTGTTTCTTGGTACAGCTCTGTACATCTTGTTTACAGAGCCCCAATATCTTTTTTTTTTTTACATTACACCTTGATAACATAGTATTGTAAGATTTTTTGCTGACTATACTGCTTGGCAAAGTACTATAGCTCCATGGTCTGTTATTCATAACAGTACTGCCATAAGAATTAGGCAAATAAAAGTAAAGAGTTTTCTTTGACTAGTTTTTCTAAATGTTGTAATGTACATACTATATATAATTCCTCATTTAGCGACCAATTCATTTAACAACCTAGTTACAGGAATGGAACTTGGTCCTCATTTGTTAAATGAGAAATGTGTATATTGGCTTCTCTCCCTTTCTTGCCTCAATGTCTCCCCTCCTTCACTTCTCAGGGGTTTAAGTAGATCATTTTCAGATAAACTACTTATACCCAAGTTTTTGTCTCTTGCTTATCTTTGAGGTAAACCTAAACTATTGTACAATAACTTTTTTGTATCTTAAATTAACTTTAGGTTTTAAGATAGAATTTAAATGGGGCCTATTAGTAGCTGCTTTAAATTATACCACTAGACACCATGTAAAGAAAATAACAACAGCCCAATAAGTGATTCAGGAGATAAACAGTAGCTGGTATAAAATTCCAAGGTTGTTGCCAGTTTTTCTACTATACACTTCTTGAGATTATATGACAATTCCATTAAACTCTATGCACTCAGGAAAATAATAATGAAATTTTTAAATGAAATCATGTATTTTAATATTTCTAATTCTAAACTTTTAGATTGATACCATTAAATTCATAATTCTAGTCTTTTTTATATACTCATTGCAACTATTGCTTATACCCAATATTAATTTCAGTCTGTAATACAGTGTCTGATAAATGACACACATGATGATGAACTGAAGGAAATCGTCATCCCAGTAACTTCCTATGATGCAACACTACCACAAAATGCTGCATGTTGACGAAACATGTAGCAGACAGCTAGAAGTGACTAAGCCTTCAGTATTTATCATAAAGTAGGAAGGGAGGAGTCTGGCATTGATACAAAGTTAGTACTGTTCTCCAGAGATCAATGATCTCTTAGAATAATATCAACATGGTATCTAAAGTTTTGTTTCTGTTCTAGTAAGTTCACTTGTTGTATCAGTCATTCTACTGACGCTAATACAATATACCTGATACTCACAACTTAGAAGAGGAAAGGTTTATTTCAGGTCATTGTTCATAGAGAATTCAGTCCATGGTTGGTTGGCTCCAAGGAGGAAATGTATGACATAAGAGCATGGCAAAGGAAAGGTGCTGGATCCACGGAAGCCAGGAAGCAGAGAAAGTAGGGAAGAGTAGGGGACAAGAATACACTCCTCTGGGTCACACTCCCAATAACACAGCTCCTCACCGCCTAACAGCATATTCATGAATGAATCCACTGATGACTGTAGTGCCCCATGATCTAATTGCCACCTCGAACACATGAGACTTGTGGGGGACATTCAAGGTATAAACCATAACATTCTTCCCCTGGCCCCCAAAAGGCTCACTTCCAACACATGTAAAATGTAGTTAGTCTGTCTCTTAAGATCTACCTGTCTTAACAGCTTCAGCAGTTCTTTGGAAAAATTCACAATCTCTCTGAAACTCAAGACAAAGTTTTAGCTGTAAGTCTCTATAAAAATAGAAAGAAGTTAATATTTCTAACATACAGTGGCACATAATAAATATTTCCATTCCAAAAGGGAGGAATAGGGCAATAAAAAGGAATGAGACTAAAAGAAGAGCAAAACGCAGCAGAGTAAACATGCAATTCATGTTTGACATCCAGGACACATAACCGTGACATGTGAGTCCCAGAAGCCATGGGCAGCCCTGGCCCTTTAACCTTCCTGGTTGCAGCCCACGTAAGCTCTCTTTGGAAGTGGTTGTGCTCAGAGCCTGTAGCTTTCTCCAGCAGAGAGGGTCCATTTCCTCCATACCTTCAGCTTTAATCTTACAGCTTTAGGCCTCACCCTCTAACTGTACACTGCTTGGCTTCCTAGGCCTTACTTTTAAATTGGAGTAGAAGCCTTCATGACCCCACTACTCCTGCATTCTGCATGTCTGAAAAGTCAGCTTCACATGCCAAAGTCTGCTCAGTCAGTAACCTACATTCTTGTCCCACAGCATCAGTGGGCACTGAGTGCCTGCAAGGCTGAACTCAGGGAAGCATTTCCCTAGGTGCCCTCAATAAGCTGGGCAACCTGGAGTTCTCTTCTAAAGCAATCTTTCAAAGGATTGGATCATTTTACACTCTAGAACCTGCAATGGGTGAGATCTTCCTTATTCCTTAGACACCCTCAAGGCATCTTTATTCTTGTTATTGTACAAAGTAATGCATATAGATACATATGCATTTACATATAGTTATTCATGAGCCCAACTTGAAGTTTTTCAATTATTTCTTTCTTTTGCCCCTGATTCTCACTATAAATCAGGATAAAAGTAACCAGCAGTACCCAGACCACAGCCTGAATGACTTGGCTGTCTTGCAATTTTCTCCACCCAATTAATTAATACACCACCCTTATTCTCAACTGTGGCAAAGTTTCAGAACATGGTAAAGGAGGACACATTTTCTGGCAGAGTACAACACACATGATCTCTAATCCAGTTGCCAATGGAATCTTTGTTCCAAACTGAAATCTCAGGAGCTTGACATTTACTATCCACACTTCTATCAGCATTTGGGCTTTCTGAATTCCAAACAGAACCACCCAACAATCTCTGTGTATAGCCTTCTAGGGATCTACCTGGAATCTGCAAGACTTTCCAAATTCCTCCTCCAAACTGGTTACAAAGGCTTCTAAACCAGATAGCTACAGTCACAGAAATGGTCACACTTCTGTGATCCTAATCTGCATTAGTCCCATAGCTGGAACAAAATATCTGACACCCATAACTTCAAGGAGGATAGGTTTATTTTAGCTTATGGGTTTTAGAGGATTCATTCCATGGTTGGTTGGTTCCAAAAAAGAAACAGCATAGCAGCAAGCACTGCAGAGGATGGGTGCTCTCAATCCATGGCAGCCCAAACAAGAGGGAGAAGGGAAGAACCAGCGGCATAATACATCCTTGGAGGCCACATGAGCAGTATTCACCTTCAACCAGGCCCCACCTACTGATGGCACGTTTAGCTAAGGAACTCATCAATGAATAAACTCACTGCTGATTACAGTGGCCCTATAATCCAGTCACCTTCCAGAAGTCCCACCATCTGAACACATGGGCCTTTGGGGAGACATTAACAATCTCAACCACAACACTTGTAAAAGCCTAGGCATAATTTATTTGTCTCATCCAAAGCATAAATCCCTTTCTTAGTCAAAGAATATTCTTATCAAAGCTTACATATAATCTACAGTGGTGAATAAAATGCCTAGGTGATCTGTAGGAAATTTTCTGTTTCATAATATTTCACAAACTGCACTAACAAATCTGAGACACAAATATTCTCAAACTAATTTAAAGAGTCTTCTTCCTTAAAACTTTAAGCAATAACTCCCCAACCTTAATTTCAGAATATCAAGTAATATCTTCCTTCCATACACACCAAAGTAACATTAAAAATTAACCTTATAATGGGATGTCTATCCCAAATAGCCAATATCTGGTAAGAATCATATTTATATGAAAAAGATAAAAGAGAATAATAAGGAATTTTAAAGGTAACTACAATGTAGTTGGCTTTGAGATGTTAAAAGAACGGCCATGATATTGTTACAAGAAATATAATGTCCCTTGTATGGTCTGACATTTTAGAATAATGCTTTGCAGTTTTCAGTCTTGTCACAGCACATTCATATATATTTTTACTGATGTCTTTTCAACACAGCTTCTTCTATTCCTTACACTATCACTAATTTTTAATGTCTTTTTCTTTGTTCTATTATTCATTATAAGCTTTAGCATGTAATATTTTTCTTTCAAGAACAACTTCTAAAAAAATATAATGCAGTCAGGTCAAGAACTTTAGGTTAAAGACATTTCAAAACTAGACTTGAAGAATGTCAAGCACCTTTTAGATTTGAAATCACATGTGACCATGATCAGATAGGTTGGCAACGACTTTAGAGTCCCTTGCCCAGACTCACCTGACCTCTTTGGAATCTTACTGGCATGTTAGATTTGTGAAGCAGTCTAAGGCCAGAGTCTCCCCTCTCCCCGTAGAGACAAAGAGAAACCTCTGCCTCTGTTTCTGCTTGCTTCAACTGTCCAGTGTAGACATCAACATGATATCTTACTACTGGTGAAGAATGGGGAGAGAAAGCAAGAAAAAATCTGTTACTTCACAGTTCACACAAGTAGAATGCAGATCCATGTGCTCTCAAACTATATTTAAAAACATGATGCTATATATTTCCTCAAATCTGGACTTTTTGCATATATTGAGAGACTTTTGACCCTTGAATTTTAACTATAAGTGAGCACTTTTACACTGCTAACAAATGCACAGTAGGTTAATAGCTTTACCCAAAGGATAAATAAAAGATTGTTTGAAAGGCTCTTTTTGTACCTATGACATAGAACATTTTATATTTAGCATTATTTATAATACTAAGGAGGAGGGTGAAAATGTATAATGCTTGAAGTTCAAAATGATGCAATATTTGATAAGGAAATAAACTCAAAGTGAGTGATGGTATAAAGTGCCCAGCTAATCCCCAACAAAGCCAGATGAGACAAGGCCATGACATTTCTTATATCTCGCAGCCTCAGCCTCTATGACAGTAGCTGGATCATAAGAACCATTTTGAGATATGCTTAATCCCAAATCCACCAATGATTCATGATGTGATAATAAAAAATTCACTTCTCAATGGGTAAAAATAACCCCTTTCTTAGCAGGAAAAAGTATTCCACAAGTGAATATTTCAGAAATAAATTCAAGCAGCTACAAGAATAAATATGATATTTATGTAGATTGATAATATACCTGGAAAAATAGGTTGCCCTTCTTTGATTACAGGAAGCTCACAAACAAGGTCTCCATCTGCTTGGATCTGAGACAGCCCTGCATTTGCTACAAAATCTAAGATCTTCTTGCTCTTTATATGCTGCATAGTTACCTGGGATTAGAAGAAACAATGGTCAAGTTGCATGATTTCCAACTCTCATAGAAGTCAGAATTCAAAATGCACCCCAGACTTGGTAAAATATAATCTGTGCACTCCTGTGTTGGTGGTGGTGGTAGTTGTTTGCAGTTATAGCATTCTAGTGGCTACTGTTTACTAGGCTGTTATTATTTGCCAAGTATTATTCTATGTGATTTGCTTTAATCATCTTTTAGTTATCACCGAATGAACTGATAACATTCTTACATTATAGATAAGAAAACAGAAGTTTGAAATTTTTAAATGCCCTCTGATCTGATTATTTCAGTTTTTAAGATAGTGATCAAAAAGGTAAACTACAGGAAAACTCCAAAAGGGAGTTCATGTTCATATTAGTCACCAAACAAGATAAACAGCAGAACCCTTTAAAATTTTAATGTCTTTTCAATTTATGTATAATAACTACATGCTGCACCCTCCACTGCCAAAGCCAAAATGCCCACATGTTCCAGTACACAGTGTCTTTTCCTGCCTGTCCAGAGGCTGTTCATACACACCTCCCCAGGGATTGCTCCTTTGGTAGCCATTTCACCCAAATGCTGCCATCTGTTAAGTTCCCCTTCATATTTCAGGGGACTAGCAGAGGACTTTCCTTCCCTCCTATCAGAATGGATGACACACCTTTCTCCTTTCAAGACATTAGTTAATACTCTAAATAAGGTCTTGATCCCCTCTCCTTACTTTCCTCTGCATTTTCTAGGGACAGGTGCTACCATATTTCAGGTGATTATTCTCAGACTTCATGACCATAACCCTCTGTCTGCCTTTCTTGCTGTTTTTCAACCCTGCTTTTAGGCAGTTTAAGCTAAAAGTCTGACCATTTTATACACTGCTCATGACTTTCTCAATAATCCTACCTATCATATAAAATCCACAATCCTCAGTACAACAAAGAGTTTATGACTGGGTCTAATCTTGCTAGGTGTTTCTTTTTCATATCTAATACTGTAGTCCTACTTATCTGTTCTTGGTTCCATGAGCTAGAAATGTCTTCTCTTAACGGGCTTCATAATACTCTTATCTGCTTATCTCTTACCTATATATACTCTTAGCTTTTGTGTTGAGCATGCCTTGCCTTCATTACATGGCTGGGACATAACCTTTCTAAAAAGTCTTTTGTGAGCCCCTAGTCTGGTTAGGCACCTTACTTTGTAAACTATGGCAAGCCAGCCCCTTCATGACTTAACACCTTCAACTGACTTTGAGAAAAGAGACTTTGTCCGACTCATGTTGGTATTTCCTCAAAATTTCACAAGGTAGTTTTGGGTTGTTTGCTGAAAAAATGATTAAATGAGTAAGTGAAGCAGGTATTTGTCAATTCAGATGATGAGACTACATGACAGATCTGACCATAAATGCTTGATTTTATCTGTATTGTATCCAGGTAAAAGACCATGAAAACACTTTTTATGAAACAATGACTATTTCACCAGATTATACAAAACGGATACCGTTTTATATAAGAAATATGCAATGCTAGCCAAATTTATACATAAATATAAAGGATGTTCATAAAATATATTCTCCTAAACTTGGAAATGTCCCCATCCCCACACACACCACAGCATATGACACTTTATGGGAATTATACAGAAAATTGAATCCACCAAGAGAAAGAAACCAATCATAGAATGTATATTCTTTTAAGTCCAAATCAGATATGATACTGAAATACAATTGTCTGTGGCCCTCTGCCTAATCATGAGAAACTTTAGTTGTTCTAATGTTCCAGAGACTAGAGAGATGAGAGGAGTGGATGAATGAAAAGAGAGTGATCAGCGCCCCATAGCTGAAGCTCTATTTAAGGCTGTCTTTTTGCTACAGTTTCAGCAGTGAGAGAGGGCACTTAATCCTTTTTATTTTTCTCCCTGGAACCAATGAAATCTTTTACTTTGCTTTATTTGGAACAGAAAGAGACTCTACTCCCCAAGCTAGGAATATACTTCTCAAGTGACTGAAAATAAAATTAAACAAATGTATTTGCTTGCTTGTTTAATTATATATATATATATATATATATATATATATATATATATATATATATCTCCAAGAGTGAAGAGAAGCTCCCTGCCCTAGTGCCGGGTGTGTGCATATACCTCTGTGAACGAATGGGAACACTGGACTTTACCTTCATTACAGGGATGTTCCTATAGGGATGTGCACAGCACAACACTAGCATGGTTGGGAATTAAGAAAACCTGTCCCTATCATCAAGATTTTGTAGGTCAACTGTGAGGTATAGATCCAACATATTTAAATAATATGAGACTATAACAATGTTAACAAAGATATTAAATTCTATATAGGTTCTATATAGGTTTCTAATACTGCAGGATAGTGAGAATTTCAGTTGGAATAAGATGTTTTATCATACAAGGTCAATGCAACTTTTAGATTCTAGACTTGAAGTCTTCCCAATGAAATATAAAATTTTTATGTTTATTCTATGTAAAATTCCACCAACTTCTTCCTGGGTATATTCTATGTAAAAAATTGGCAATAAGTCTGGTTTCAGACTCACCATATTTTCAACCTCAGAGGTACTCTTTTGAGAGTCTCATTGATTTTACATAAGTACAATCCCCTTATCCCCCCGCTGGAAACCCTATAGGGTAGGGGCTCCAAGTGAACTCCAATTACCTTCAAAGCCACAATGCATCAAAACAGAAAAAGAATTTAAGTTAATGTAGTCTTTTTAAAGCAAAAAAGGAAAAATACAGTGATTTTTCAACCAGGTGAGATTTTTGCCCCCAGGTAACATGTGATAATGTCTGTAATTTTTGGTGTCACAATTTGATTATGAGGGGGAGGAGAAGGTACTGGGATGTATTTGACAGAGATCAAAGATGACAATAAACATTCTCCAATGTATAAGACAGCCTCCTGCAACAAAGAATTATCTAACTTCAACTGTCAGTAGTGCCAAAATTGAAAGATCTCTGTATATAAAAATAATTATTTAGTAAATAATTCCATAATTAAAGAGTGATACAAGTAAATAGAGAGAGATACACAGATCTTATCTCAAGTTGTGTTTATGTTTTCACACACAAAAAAAATAGTTTTTCAATTGTTTAGTTAATAAAGGAGGGTAGCATTCCTGGAAGAATATAATAAATAAGCCTAATCAATAAAAAGCATGTGACAAGTGGTACAAAACATGGATTTGGATTAAGACCTGGTTTTACATCTTGGCACTATTACTTACTAGGTATATGGTCTAAAGTACAAGTTTCACAGGTAACCTGTGATCTTTAGGTCCTTGTTTGAAATGTTAGCATTGTAACCTGTTTCACCAGACTAAAGATTGCTTCATGTGAAAAAAAAGCCAGAGAGAGATGGAAACACCTTATAGAAAACAGTTTGTAAACTACAGATGACTAGACACAGCCAAGTCTGTTTTGTGTAAACTGTAGGTGCTGGCACTGACCGAAGTATTCTTCCTGGTTTTACCCACCTGCTAATATTCCCCCCTTAGCTGACCTCCTAATTATCCTTTTTGCCTAAACATAACAAGCACTGAAGTAAGTGTAGAATTGGGCGGGTTCTAAGGATCAGATGGGAAAGAGAGCTGTCCAGGAAGCCAGAAAACCCAGGGTCGTGAGCACAGAGTGAATCAGCCACATTGGCCTGGCTTCTCCTGTTTCCTGCCCATTACTTTTGAGAGTAAATATACTTCTCAACAACCAACAACAATCACCATGTATGTTTGTATTCTACTTTGCCTCTAAGACATCTTTCACATGTTTTATTTAATACTAAATTTTGTCTTGTCTTCAGTTAGAGGAGAAATGATATACAGTCAAAATTTTAAAAAAACGAAACTACGTTTTGAGATCTACACAGCTGCAGCTGTGTGCTCGACGCTGACTGTACTGTAACAGAATGTATTAAGGCAAGAATGGCAGAGAAACACGGGCTTGAGAAAGCCTACCCTGAGGAGGTATAAACCTTTTTCCATGAAACAAAAAGTACATGTTATATTTTCACTTTCATCATACACTCAAGGTATATAAAGCTTTCTTTTAAAAATAAAGATAAACACTCATCAACGGGTTTGTTGGACATTGAAAATGTTTACAGTACGCTATGAGATTTTGCTGCAGGGAGTGGAGCCTGAGTCCCAAGGACAGTTATTAATACTTTCTCTCTGGAGTCAGAAGTATGAAAATATAAGATTTCAATGTGTTTTCAGAGAACAAGTGTCCTTGCAAATCAGATGCAAAATCAACACTTGACTTTCAGTCTCCTTGCTTCTCCTCCTGGGCCTTGCGCTAACGCCCTATTTGTTACAAAGACTATGTGAAGGATCAACTGTGATATTTACAACTGACAGAGTGGCTATCAGATGCAAGAATTTATCCTTGGTTCAGATAAGCTGGTACAGCTTTGAGGATGTTTTTATGAACTGCTGGAGTCTTCTAAGATTAAAAATTTGACTGGAGATTTTGGGAGAAGAAGCTGGTTCTTCCTGCTGCTCACTGAACTAGAAAATCCTCAAAAACAAACCATTTTTCTTACTGTATTTCAGAAATTGCTCTTTCTCCTTAGTGCTTCTTTCCAGAACCCTGAAGTCAGAAACTAACTGAAAATGAAAAGAAACTATAAACACTTAGAAGATGCCCTAAAACTTCAAGCTAACTGAAGTCATGTCTTACCTACTTCAGCTAATCTTGAGACTGCCTACGGCTCATACTATGTAGGTTATCATACTCCAACAAGTAAGAGGAGTTTTAAAATATTAACAAATTCACCAAAACCTATGACCTACTTCAAGGTAAAGACTCAGAAAAATTCAAAGTATTGGACAAAGTTCCTTCTCTATTTGAGTCATTTTATGCAGGTAACACGTAACAGCCCACATGTGAAGACAGCTCTGGGCCCAGTGTCAAAAGTGGCTCTGAACTTGTTTTGTCACTCACCATGTGAATGTGTCAATGCTCTAAAACTCTCCAGACCACATCTTCACCTAACCATGGCACACACCAAGGCTCAATCATGTAAGATGATCCCATATTCCCTAAACAAGCACAACTGTATGATTTTCCTTCAATTACTGTTAATACTTCACAAAGTATTTCACATGTGTGTTAAATATTTAAGTAGAGAAAATGTGTTTTATCAATTTATTTATTCTACATATATTTATTCAATATCTACTACATGATAGACACTATTCTAAAACTTGGAATTACAACAAAGTTCCTGTTTTCTTGTTGCTTTCTAGCAGAGGTTAAACAATAAACAAAAACTTACAGATAAGAGATATTTTATAAAGATTGTAAATGAAGCTGATGGGATCCAGAGCCCTCAGCTACTCTCTCAGGGTTTTAAGGCAAAGGCTACTCTGATACAGGAGACCAGTGTGAACAATGGCAGAGAGGTGGGCAGGGGACAAACTAGAGCGAACACATGATCAGACTGAAGTTCACAAAAGCTCACTCTGCCTGTTCCCTGAAGCCAGACACTCCAGAGGAAGAGAAATGTTGAAGGGCTATTACAAGAAACTTTTTCAGTAAGAGAAAGGAAATGGCAAGTTTAACTAAAATGAAGAATTAAGATAGAGGAAAAAAAGATTAAATTGAGATGCTTTTAGTAACAGTCTACAAGATTCCTGAGGGTTTAAATTTGAGATCCAAAAAAATAGACAACCCAGGAAGACCCATAGGATTCTGGCTTAAATAGCTAAATAAATAGAAGATGATGAGTAATGCTGAGGGAGAAGCAGTCTCAGGAGAGGAATCTAGAATCCTGACTGAGTTTAACATTTTCAGTTAATACGCACAAATTGTGGGATACAGCAAGTATAGTTGAGCCCCATTTTACAATAGGAAAAATGAAGAAAAGTGATCAGCTGACTTTTCAGAAATTATACACCTTTCAAGTCTTGATTTCAACCCAAAAGTTTATTACTTCAATTTGAAATAGTCAAAGTAACTTGCATAAAAGAAAAAATATGAAACCCATGATTCAAAAACACATTAAGCTGATCTGACAGTACCGCTAAAATACCTATTGAAAATAAATTGTTGTCTGACTATGTTCAGTTGTAGCCATCTTATTCTGGGCTCAACTTATCCAAAAGCTGAATTCAAATCAGTTCAATGACTTAGATAATTCTTTATAAAGTATTTTGGGCACTAGATAGCACTATCAACTAATGAATATTAAGATAGTGAGTCAGATCTCCAAAATAGCCTCTAATGTATAACTAAGGAACAAGAAAATTTTGAAACTGACTGATATCACAGCTCTCCTACTAGATCAACATCTCCAAACCACCAGAACATATCAAGAACTGGGGCAGCCAACCCTGCTCAAAATGTCAATACTGTGCAGCAAAGGACTGGGTTTACACTTTTAGTAACCTACCACACAGGGTAATTTCATCAAACACTTTTTAGAAGCACTGACGTCCACCCAAGTAATAACATCCGATAAGTGCTCACTGGTGATCTCAGAAAGCTACTGATTATAAACAATTCTTCATTACCAGTGATGGACAAGCCTTCCTGCTATGTATCCTAATAATGACATCTGGTCAGGTAGCCTTGGAACGCTACATAACCAACCATTCTCCAGTAAATTGTTTTTTCTCTTGTTTTCAGATTAAAGTATGGTCTCATTTTATTAACATTGAAGACAGAAAGCCTTGAATTTCACTTTGCATCTGACATAGAGCTGCCAAATGTGAGTACTATGAAAAAATTAATATGACTGAGAAATCAAGCCTCAAAGCCAAACAATGTTGGGATAAAGAGGAAAATAAAAAGAGTGCATTATCCAAAATATTTTACATTAACACATAAAATTTCACTTCTCTTTTTAAAAGGAATAAATAAAACTAGGAAACATAATGTGTCTTTATCATACAAAATATTTAGCACTTGCTCTAATTTCCTAAATGAATACAAACAATTTTAGGAATGGTCTCAGTAGAACTAGAATTCATTTGTTGAGCTCCTCCTGCTGATTTACAATGCCAAGTATTAGTTCTTTCACAAGAAGATATTACCATTAAAATTCACTTTTGGTTTCTTAAAAACTTAAAATTTCTAGTTTACTTTAAGAAATTTCAATCAAGTAATCAAATGCATGTCCTAAAAATAGCTGAGTGGAACAGACATATGGTGATACTTAAAATGTCTGAATTAATATACTAGAATTCTATACTGAGGTTATAGTAAACGGTTAGATTGTCCAATCTGCCTACTTAAAACATGAGAGAGGGAAAAATCAATTTAGTTCCTTCCAGAAATCTTGGAGGGTGGGGGGTGGGAGTATTTCACTGGTATGAAATAATTAAAATACAACTCTGAGAAACAAAGCATGTAGTCAAACAGGTGGAATGAATTATCTGAATACAGAAACTGTACATTGGTCATGTTGGTATGTTCAATCATCTAGCAGAACCTTTTCTAAACAGTTAGATGCATTAGCATTGCTTAATTAAATACAGTAATAACTTGGCTCACCAGTGCTTCTGTTTGCAAACAATTTGGTTCTCAAACAAAAGCATTTGACACAATTTTGCTTTGGTTCACAAACTCCACATTGGGGAACAAACACAACCATGGGCATCTTCTCCAAAACTGTAAAACAAATTAAGCTCATGAGATACCACTATTCTAAATACAAGGGCAACTGCGTGTACTTTTACACATCTATAATATTCTTTACTTGAGCACCAAAATCCAAGGAAAGACCTGATGCTCTCTCCTTCACATTCTGACACACTGAAGCATAAAAGAAAAATTTTGATTCTAAGATGTCTTAAAATACAAAGTTAATTAGACAAATATAGTCCATACAATATAAAAGGGCAAATATTGATTAAAAGAATGATAAAGAGACCAGATAAATTACTAGATTGGGACACTGAAAAAATATATATGATTGAATAAAATCTCACTTTGCAGACCAATGAACTTCCAATACAACAGTGAAAAACCAAGCATAAAGAATGGAAGTTGTTAGATAGAAGATGGTAATGAGCTACAAAGAATTCTATCTATGCACTTGAACAGCAATGCAAGAGATGGTGATGAAAGGCTTATAAGTTGTCCATATATTTATCAACTGAATTTACATAAACAAGGTCAAGCAACTTGTGAATGACAAATTCCAGTCTATTTAAAGACCACTTAAATATGTAAAACTACTTACCTTTACAAATAGATATTTTTCTTTCATTGGCCAAGAAATACGTGGCTATCTAACATTTCAGCACAATCCACATGCGCCCTGATGACTAAAGGGGGCAATCTCCAGCTAACATGCCCGCACCGTGTCTCCTCGCCTCGCCCTCACTCATACCTCTGCACTCCTCAAGGTGCTCTCTCAACAGAGCCTTCTCAATTCTTCTAGAAGATACTTTCACTGTTCTAATTTTAACCTACTGCTATTAGCGCTTGAAGATTCACCTGGGTCTAATTTCACCCTCTCATTTCAATATGTTTGCTATTCAATCCTGTTTCCATACCCAGAATTTAAAACAATAAAAGATCAATATTCATTCTAATTTTGTATCACTGCAATAACTAAGGCCAGATCTATGATGAATTCATCACTTTCCTTTTATCTGTACCATCATAATCAAAAAAGTCATACTCCTAGAAGTTTCTACAATAAGTGATTCCTTGGAATCACATGTTGCTCTCACTTCTCCCAGAACTTTTAACAGTCTTGGGGAGTTCAAAAGAATACATAAGTATATTAGCCAGTCATTTTCTAAATCCTGTAGATTATAAACCCCTAAATAGTACTAACAATTATTAGTTTCATACAAACATAAATTGTTTTTGCCAGTGTATAATTGTTACACAAATGATTCAAAGACTAAAGTTGGCCTCCATATATTGGCCACTATATTGTTTATTTCTTCATGAAGGCTAAAATCTATTAGTACAAAAGCCTATGGCTACCAATCCAAAGTTTTACAAATACAACAACTTAAAAACAGCTCAAATTTTTATCATAATAAAAATATATTCCCAAAACACAAATCTTTGCCCATTAAGAGACTGCTCTGCATGCCATACAGAACCTCACTCAATCACTGTTACATATCTGGAAGACAGGGTCTTGTCATTATAAGGCCCTCACTGCTGCAGCAGGCCTTCAGAGCTTTCTGACACATACTCATCGCTGCCACTGTATGCACAGATATGCCTCTCAGACTCCCATGGAGTTTGCCTGCTTCTTCCTCTCCTTAACATCCCCCGCACTGAAGCCTCTGGACAGGCACCTGCTGGGAGGAACACAGCCACACACAAACTTGCGCAGGTATGACCCAGTAAAACTTGCATATACCACTGCCTCTGTCCCATGGTTGCATCTTTTCACTACTTTAGCCCCAAAACACCTCAAGTCCTTACAATAATGTGTAATATTCATTGCACAGGATGTTAATAGATTGTACCTGAAAAATGTCTAGTGGTATGTTTAGTGTTGGAAATGTTTTAAAGAGATACCTTTACAATGGGGCATCCCAGAGTCCTTACTATATTGCTACTCTCCCAGAGCAGAATAAAAAGCTTGGTGTTTTACACTCACTTCACCATGGACACATTCATTGGGTATATCTTGTAAAAGCAGATGGTATGGCCAAGTTATCACATCAAACAAAGTGGTCACTGGGCTGAGATGGGCAGAAAATTAACACAGAGGAAAAAGTAGCTTCTCTGTATGTCTCATGTAAACATTGGTTTCTTCTAATCACCATTCTCCACTAAGAGAAACTACAGCTTCTTGAAAAACTCTCCAGAGTTGGGGAAAAGAAAGTATTGAATAAACCTGAAATGTCTTTTTTCTATGTAACAAAGTAATGAATCCCTCATAGAATGAATAGTGACATGTACAACATCTTAAAAAAGATGATTTAAGGGTCATAAATCATCGTATCATAGTAGATCTATCAAATAAAATAAGAATCTGTAAGTACATGCTCATATAACTATCCCACAAGGGATTGGTTCCAGAATGCCTTGGATAACAGCATTCATAACACTAAACTTCCTTATATGACACAGTATGGGGAGGAGGTAGAACTAAAGATGGCTGATCAGTGAGCAACAAAATACAGAGCCTCCTTGGGAGAAAAAACTCATATGCCAGAATAAAACATCCTGGAGAGACTCAGACAGAGGGAGATGGATCCTCTTGACACAGGAAGAAATTAAAACAAAAAAAGCTTGTCAAACACACAATCTTGGGGCTACAATTGTAACAGCTAAAATTAGCAGACACAGTGCTTTCTGCTGTGACCTGCAGAGATGCCTGGACTCACGCCAGCCACGACCTGCTGTGGCACCTGAACTTGTTCCCGCTGTGACTCACAGGAGCCACAGCCACACTGAAGTTGGTGGGGGGAGGATTTGGTGAGCCCAGTGGAGAAAAGAGCTAGCAAAGGGACCTTCATTAATCCTTGGTCAGTGCCGGGAATAAACCCCCCACCACGAGAAGGGGGCGACAAATGGGTGACATGTTGGAATTGGGCAGGAGGATCCTGAAATAGGAACAACAGTGACTTCAGTTGGTTGCTCCCTCCCCAGAGCAGATTCATGGGATTTGTTTGGCCTGGGTCACACCCCTGGCCAGGACCCAATAAGCTGTCCCAAACCATTTCCCTACACCTAGCACATACTAACCTGGTGAAGGCCCCTGAAGTTTCACTGCCCCAGTAGGAAAGGGCCAGCATACATAGCCCCTGCTTACACCTCAGTGACAAGAGCAAACAGGAAAGGGCAGAAATCCCTCACCAGTGTGCTTCAGAAGAACCACAGCCAACAAGGAAAGGGACAGAGACCTCCATTATACACCTGTATGGAAGAAACCAAAAACATGACAAGAGAAAGAAACAAGAAAAAGCCCCCAGCCCAAAACCCTGAGAACACTGATCCAGGAGAGGGAAAAACAAAAGAGACTGAGGGCAGCAAACATGCAACATCAGACACGGCTTCAATGGACATTAAGAGATATCTTCAGGACCTTATAGACGAGCTCAAAACTGAAATATTAAATCAGGTAAAGCAAGATATAAGTAGATTAATAAAAGAAATGCTAAGCACCTCTCAAGAAGACACAGATGGAAGAAGGGAAGAACACAAAAAAAGGAGAGAAACATTTGATAAAGCATATAAAGAAAATATAGAATACATGAAGCAGATTCAAAGAGATTACCAGGAAATTAAAAACTCCATTGAAAGTTGGCAAAACTGCTCAAAAGAAACTAAGGATAGACTATCAAAACTTGAAGACAAGTTTGCAATGTGTGATCATGAAAGGAAAGACCTCAAAAATAATAAGGAAACAGGCAGTAACAATACAAAGGCTAGAAGATGATAAAAGAATCTATAACTTAAAAATAAGAAATGTGAGTGAAGATGCAGGAATAAAAACAGGCGAATTACAAAGGCTATTCATGGAAATAATGAAGGAAAACTTCCCAAGCATAAGAAAAGAAAATGATATTCATATCTATGAGGCATACAGAACACCTACAACCAAAACAGAGCTACACCCAGACATATAATTATCAAGATACCAGAAATTCAATATAAAAAGAGAATATTAGAAGCCATCAGAGAAAAGAAACAGATCACCTATAAAGGAAAACCTATCAAGATCATGGCAGACTTCTTAATACAGACCATCAGATCAAGAAGAGCTTGTAGCAAAGTAATCCAAGCACTGAAAAAAAATAACCTCTAGCCCAGATTGATGTACCCTGCAAAACTGTCACTAGAAATTAATGGAGAAACAAGATGATTCCGTGACAAAGAGGAAATGGGGGAATTTGTAACCACCAATCCAACCCTACAGAGAATACTGAAGGACATTCGAGAGAGAGAGAAAAAAATACCAGGATTTTAGGAACAGTGGCAGAAAGGCCTCAATGAGTGGGGCAGGCAAGAGAATAAAGGAGAAAGGTAGACAAGCAAAGGCAGAAAAATAGCATAGCAGAAATGAGGCAGAGGAGGTTGGCTCTAATCTCTAACATAGATGGCCTTGATACACTAAAAAAATATATAGGCAGAGTAGATCAGGAGGTAGGGTCCATTGAGATATTCTGTTTAGGAACTATAATCAACCTGAGAGAGGGTTTATGGACCAAAAATCAAATATGAGAAAACAATGCTCTATGTGACTTGGAACCAGAGAGAAACAGGGGCAACTCGACCACCACCTGCAGATAGGTTGGAAACACAGGGTACTTATGTGCAGTAGAGAACTACTCAGCTATAACAAAGGAAAACCTTGAGGCTTTTGTAGGTAAAGGAAATACAACTTGAGATCAAGTTCAGGAATGAGATGGTTCAGAACCACTTAGATAAAAAGCAGGTTGCCCCCCCAATTTAAAAACTGAGGGAGTTGGTGGGACCCAATGCACAACACCTGTGGGAGTGAAAGGGGAGGAATAGCCTAAAAAACAAAGGCTGAGGAAGTTGTTAATAGTGTACCAGGATTTAAAACCCACATTACTCACACTACTCTGCTTAGATGGATTATATTCTGTTCCACTTTGTCTACCTGTACTAGATTTGAGGGCACAGATAGCTATCCTGAAAATAGCAGGATATAGTACAGTAATCATCCTTAATTTCCTATTAACTTAATCTGAAGTTCCGTATAACTTACACTGTTTTACCATGACTGATCTTAATCGAATCTGGTTTGTTAGATTGCTGTTTTGTATTGATGTATTTTATTCAAAGCTGTTATGACTGATAGTATCAAGTCTGAGAGTATAGGCAACTGCACTTAAGATGACAAGATTCACTAGAATATCCACTCTGGTTTGATTATTACCTGCCTTTGAAGTTTTATACTGTCTACAATGTTTTATTTTTATGAATATTGTTATGTACTGCTATATTAAATTTTACTGCTATATTCAATTATGCCTGATGATATGGACAATTCTATTGAAGATAACTAGAGACAACACAGTAACCATTGTAGATCACGTTGTACTGTGGTTTTATACGACTTTTTGATTTCATGTTTTTATAGGAATTTGTTTTGCTTTGTCTTGCTGTTTTGTTTTTCCCTCTAATACAGAAAGGATAGAAATACATGTAAAGACTCATGCATGCATAGCTGTTTACAGTCTTACTGTTTGAATATCTAATTTGTATGTTTTATTTTTGTAACTTGAACAACTATTTCTGAGGATAACATGTAATTTATCAACTAGTGATTTCTTACTGTTTATGTTTTTTTTGAAGTTTTGTATTATTTCTACCCTTTTCATGTTTTTTTCTCTTTAAATAAATTTTTTTAAAAAACAAAAAAATATATTAAACAATAACATAATATGTATATCCTCCAAAAGGGTTTAAACTATCTCCAGGTAACATATAATAACTGGCATAATTTAAATGCTACATAAGCAAGTTTTAATATATATTGCTTAGGGAATTTTGCACCTCTTGAGTATAAACACATTTTTTTCTTGTTTTGAGCCAAGCTCTTGCTATGCAGTTGAGGTTTGCTCTGCACTCGCTGTAGAGCCCAAGTGGGCCTCAAACTCACAGTGATCACCCTGCCTCAGCATTCTCATTGCTGGATCGCAGCATGCACAACACACCCAGCTGAGAAGCAATTTTTAAAAATTTTCCATTATTAGATCCACAGTGTGGAATCCAAATATATAGAAAATACATGGTATAAACAAATAAATGAAATTTTAAAGCAAAGAGTAAAGAAATTTCTACCTTGTAGTAGATTGACAAGAAATGAACAAGTAACGACAGAATCCAAAAAACACAATTTGGTAACCATGAGTTCTAAGTAACTTAGGCAAGAAATACCAATGGATACTAAAATTAATGGGTAAAAATTTTATGATAAATAAGATATTACATGGCTAAAGTATCACTGGGCTGCATGTCAGTAAATTTCTCAAATGATCAACACACACATATACACATATACATTTTAACAGAGAATAATGAAGCAAATGAGGTACAGGGTTAACAACAGGAGAATCTAGGTGAAATCAAAGTTCTTCAGTTTTGTGGATTTTTTAAATAAATTTGAAAACACTTAAAAATAAAAACAAATTGAAAGTAGGATTGTCCCTTTAAAATTACTTACTGCCCAGTTAACATTACTTAATCTAGTTGATCAATTCATTTGTTAGTTAATTAATGTCCTATGCACTTTATTCTGCACATAAGCCTTTTAACACTAAGCAGAGGAATGGATGACAACTCCCTTGGATTTACACCCCTCAGAACCATGAACTAAACAGATTTCTCTCCTTTAAAGATTACCCAAAGACAGGTTTGGGATTTTTTGTTTGTTTGGTTTTTGTTTTAGTGCCAGGGATCAAATTCATGACCTCACACTTGCCAGGCAGGCTCTTATGCCACTGAGCTAAATCTCTGGCCACAAACAGTTATTTTGTTATAGCAACAGAAACTCTTCCCACTCAAAGGCCCTATAGAAAAAACATACTAGTAACTATTGACTATAGGCAGACTTAATTCCTTGGTAAGTTTTTACAAATGTTTATCTTTCCTAGCAACTCACGATTTCATTGGCTTTATACAACAAAAGATACAATAATTAAATCACAGATGTAATTGTGAAATACTTAAAACAGAAAATATTTTCTAAATCTATCATTTTAATCTAAAATTTTAAACATCATTCACTTCAAAATAACACGTACTACAAAGAAATCAGTGAAAGAGACATAGTACTTAGAACTAGAAAACAAAGATGCTTAATAATACAAATTATGCCATGTTGCTCATTTATAATCTACCATTTCCACTGGGAAATCTCAAGATCTCTAAGAGTTTAATTATCATCTATTTTTAAAACAAACTTTAAGGTCAAAGGACAATGCTTAAGAATTCAGTTTCTAGAGTACAACATACACAGTAAAACAATTTACTAAGTATACTTAGTGAAATTGTATAAGTTTATTGAGCCTTAATATCTTGGCTATATAATAAGGATGTTAATATTACCTCAATCAAAGAGTTGCTATTAGGCATATGTAATTACAAAAAGAAAGTACACAAGTACACATGACAGAGATTCACTGAATAAAGATCTGAAGAACCATCAGAGTTACAGTCTCAGTAACAGCATATTTTTTATTTTTACGCTTCTCTTGATTCTTCAGATTTTTTCCATGAAAAATGGTTACTTTTGCAAATATCACAGTAAAATTCTAGTTTTAAATACTTACAAGAATCAGCCATTTTTAGGTGTTTTGTCTACAAAAGTAGGATTCACATTACTTACAGAATTTGCAAGATATTCTGTAATTCTCATTGCTTTACATGGCTTGCTTACTTCTTTTCATCACAGAATAACTATGAAGTGTAAAATAAGAAGCATGATTACCCTCTGCAAGCTCCAATCAGGTTGTCCACTAGTTCCATCATGTCCTATTCTTATCTTATATATCTCTCCAATGTTTCTTATTTCAACCTGAATAAGATGCAGAGAAGAAAAATTAGCAGGTTTTAAATGTAATACATTAAATATTTTTCATACTAAACACATTTTGTTATTTTTATTGTTCATAATAGTTGAAAAGCTTTCTAGTGTGCTTTCAGAATCCAAAAATAAAGTCCTCTCGAGAAATTATTGGTAGCTTGGATGTGGTGGCACATGCCTGTAATCCCAGCACTCTGGAGGCTGAAGCAGGGGGTCATTGAGAGTTTGAGACCAGCCTGGGCTACAAAGTGAGCTCACAGTCAGCCTGAACTGCATAGTGAGACCCTGACTCAAAAAAAAGCTATCAGTGAATTTCACAAATGCAGAGTATGAGACATAAATATCATGCAATGACCAAAAATATATAGAAGGAGTCAGATGAGAGAATCGGATAAAGAACATTCTTATGTTCGGTTGTCTGACTATCATATATTTCTCACTGAAAGCCAAAACTTTCTGAATTCCCATGTCAAAGACGTTGGTTCTTCCTTAAGAAGGAAAAAAAAAAAAGAATTTTAAACAAAGAAAAGCTAAATATGTAGCAATTTCTACAAGTTAATGGCAAGTACCTGTGAGTCTAAACTTTTTCTACTCTGAAAATTCTCTATCCTTTGAATTTCAGGCTAAAATATGAATGTTCTAAGTTTAAAGAAGAGAAACAAATTTGTCCACAGCATATGTATACTTGATAACTGTCTGCTAGGGTTCAAGATTATTCATTAATCTAGGTAATACTATAGAAAAGTAACTTTACAATTATTTTGAACTAAACTGATAAATGCTGCCCATTGTAAACTGAGTAAAATGTGGTGTTTTACTCTCTGAACATCACCGCTTTATCTGAATGGATGTACTGCTGATGCAAAAACATTTTTAGTTCAACTAGTAAATGTTAATGTAGACACTGTGCAAGGCCACAGGTATTCAAGGATAAATATGGTGATGCAGTTCCTGATTTTAGAGAAATAGATATCCTACAGGGGGAGACAGAATAATAAGCAGATATTTTCAGTGTAATATATTTAGAATACTAAATCATGAGGATTTGTTTGTTTACTTTTTAAAAAAATTTTAAAGAGAATAAAATCAAACAAAATGAAACAGAATAAAGCAAATCAAAACAAAACAATGAGACCAATACAAGACTTCAAAACAAGATAACAGGAAATCAACAATGACTACCATAATATCTCAAGTGATCTTCAAAATAGCTGCCCACACCATAAGATGCAATAAAATCAAACAAAACACAACAGAATAAAACCAATCAAAGCAAACAATGAAAGTGATACAGGACTTCAAAACAAGATAATAAGAAATCAACAATGGTTTCCATAATATATCTTGTTATCTTCAAAATAGTTGCCCATACCATCAGACATAATAGCTTCTAACAAAACAAACCAGAGCAAAACCAAACCAAATCAAAATATGAAAATGATACAGGCCTTCAAAACAAGATAATAGGAAATTAACAATGGCTACCACATTCCCTTTTTAGACATTTCCTCTAATTTCACCTTCACAATATCTACGGTACATTTTGGATCTCACTAAATCCTCCAGTTTTTTATACTAGGGAGACAACACAATGTTTACCCATGTAAGTTCAAGCCATTTCACTTACGAGCATGATCTCAAGTTGTATCCAATTACCTATAAGAGCCTCGGGGTTATCCTTCTTTATAGCTGAGTAGCTTTCCACTGTATAAAAACAGCATATTTTCCCTGTGCATTCCACAGTTGATGGGAAAGCTATCCCTGGTTTTTTAGTTGATGGGAAAGCTATCCCTGCTCTTTTCTGGGTCCCCATCACATATAGCAATGTCTTGTCTCCTCTGACCTTCAATCCGTGAATTTTCTTTTGAGTCAAATGTGTTTCTTGTATATAGCATATTAATGGATCCTATCTCCCAATCAACTCTTCCTGTGTTTCTTTTTATTGGTGAGGTAGGGCCATCTACATTAATGGTTATGATCAACATGCACTGGCTTATCTTTACCATGCTATCCTTCTGCCATTGATCCTTCACTATTCCCTTCCGTTCAATTCCTGCCCTGCTCAGCAATGCCTCTCTGCTACTGTTTCTGAAATCAGGGTCATCTTTATCTCTGTCTAGAACATCCTTCAGCATTCTCTGTAGTGTTGGGTTGGTAGTCATGAATTCCTTCAGCTATTCTTTATCATGAAAGTATCATATTTCTCCATTAATTTTGAAACATGGTTTTGAGGTTACATCAACCTGGGTTGTAAGTTGTTTTCTTTCAGGACTTGAAACATTTCAAGCTCTTCTTGACTTGATGGCTTGTGTTGAGAAGTCTGTCATGATTCTGATGGGTTTTCCTTTACAGGTGATCTGTTTCTTTTCTCTAACAGCCTTTAAGTCTATTCTTGTGTTGAATTTCTGAGATCTTGATTATTACATGTCTGGGTGTAGATTAGTTTGATGACAGCTGGTTGGAGTTCTATATGCCTCACTTATAGGACATCAGGTCCTTTACCCATGCTTGGGAATTTTTCTGTGATTATTTTTATAAATATTCTTTTTTTTCATTTGTGTTTACTGCTATTTTTTTTTTGCAGACACATATCACTCTTAAATTATTTTTCTTTGTGTCATCTTGCAGCCCTTGAATTGTTATTTCTTGGTTCCTTGTTACTTTAAGAAATCTTTCCTTTTACAATTGCTAGCTGCAATTCTGATTTTTTTGTGTGTTTTAAGAAAATAAAACAAAAAGAAATAAAACAGAATAGAATCAATCAAAATAAAACAATGAACATGGTACATGATTTTAAAGCAAACTACAAGGAAATCAATAATGGCTACCATAATGCCTCTTGTTATCTTCAAAAGAATTTCCCATACCATCAGGCATAATAGAATCAAACAAAGTAGTACAAAATAAAACCAATGAAGACAAAACAATGGAAAAAGTACAGGACTCAAAACAAGATAATAGTAAAACCACAGTGAGTACCATAATGCATCTTGTTATCTTCAAAGTAGTTCTCACTACCTTGAAGCCAGTGTAATCATCTGCATCTGCCACTCCTCTCCACTGCCTCATATCTGCAGAGACCTCCAGGTTCACCAGCCACCACCATCACTATGACCATGTGTCCCCAGGTTGCAGCAGCTCCTCTCACGCCCCGGTTCCAGGTGAAGGCACCACCAGCTACTGCCTTCTTCTTCATTTAAGTTTTTTTTTATACTCTCTGTGTGAGCTTCAATTCTCTCTTTAGGTTCTTCCTGGGCCCAGGGACCCACTGCCTTCCTTCCTGTCTTCCCTGTAATGCTATATTCCAGCACCCGGCTTGCTTCTCTCCGAGAGGCTGTTTACTCTGCTGTTTACTGTCCCACCATCTTTGTGGAAGACTCTGCAATTCTTTCTTCAATGCCTGAAAGTCTATCTTCAGTTTCTTTCAAGAAATTTTTCCATCTTTCAGTGGAGTTTTTAATTTCCTGAATATCCCTTTGAATCTGTTTCATGTATTGTGGTTCTTTCCTGTATTGTTCATTCAAGGTTTCCATCATTATCCAGTGCTTCTCTATCTTATGTATGTCTTCTTTAGATATGCTCATTGTATTTTATTATATTTACCATTTTTTCTTTTACCTGAGATATTATTTCTGATCTGATTATTTTTACAGGATCGCGAAATTGTTTCTTTACTTCAGTTGCTATCCTTTCTGAAATTTAAGGTGTGTGACTTCCACTTTCTTCCATTTCTATTGTCTGCTATACTCAATCTGTGTGGGCTGAAGATTGGAGATTGCCTTTTGCCTTGATGTTTTCCTAGTTCATTTGGACAAGCCAGTTGTGGGGCCCCAGTCACTTCCTATGTTGCTGCCCATCTGCAGTGTAGGAGCTGGGTCAGGAGCCTGGGTTTCTCCTATTCTAGGTTTCAGGGAGGTGGTGGGGTGCAAGGCTGGCTTCTTCAAGCATGTGCAGCCACACTGAGATTTCCTTGATGGCAGCAGTTGCGCAAAAGCATGGTTGGCTGGTTCTTTCCACTGGTGCTGGTTACCAGTCCCTGATGGCAGGTGGCAGGCTTGTGGGGGCATCTTTCAGTTTCTTCTTCTGGTGTTTACAGTTCTATGAAAATGTCTGTGTTACATTCTAGAGATGTGCTAGGTATGGATCTGATCTTGGCCTCTGGATATGGGGGCCGAGACTAGTCTTCTGTCAGTGTAGTTCTCCAGTATCCAACTGCTACCTTCTTGCTGCTGCTTCAAATGCTTACACATTACTGGCCTCACTGACTATTTCACCCTCCAGAGGGTGTGTGAGTCTGTGTACCTGACTGTTGTCTTGGGACATGAATTTCATATCGGCCTTATACTCTTCCAGCCAGCCCACTCTCCAGGATGCAGTGGATGGACCCATATCATAAACTTACTGTCTTCCAGCTGGCCCACCCTCTGGGATGTAATTGAATGCACAGACCATGGATCCACTGTCTTCCAGCCAGCACCTGCTTTGGAATGTAGTTGAAGGGTACAGACCATAGACACACTGTCCTCCAGTTGGTCCACCCTCTGGGATATAATGGGCACAGCGCACGGACTCACTCTCTTCCAGCTGGACCACTCTTGGGATATGTGAACTATGAATATTTAAAATTGTACTGTATCACATTATTTAATGCCTTTACTAATAGCAACTATTATTATTTCTATTACAGGTAACAATCTATTGCTACAGGCCAAAGATATGAACATGGAGGTACTTGTAGGTTATTAAGCTTGACTTATACCATTGCCTACCTATGGCCTAGGTTGTGAAAGAGCTGGGACAGTCAAGCAACCCACAGGCCATCACAATTCCCTTTGCATATACATACTCCACACACTTGTTTTAAGTACCCATCACTTTTCCCCCATATTCTGTAACAGATAGAATAGTCCTAAGCCTGGTACAGCACCAGGTCAACTAGAATTATGATGTGACCAAATAGAAGGAAGCAAAAGAAGAACGTTAATACTTCACAACCAATTTTCTCCCCTTGTTCGCAGAGCTGGTTTCACAGGTAGAAACTGGAGGCTAGTACTTCTCAACAGAGGAAGGAGGAAAGTGTCCCACATTTTGGGCTCATTTGACTCTGAAAGGTAAACCAACCTTTAAATATCCTTTTGCTGTCCCCAAAATCTATCAGCACTTCATTTAAACTTCTCCTTTTCCATATTCTAAATGAAAACAATAAGGGATATCTGAGCAGACAAGTTACCAAGCTTGTGTGATCTCATGCCTATCTGGTCTTTTAGCCCAGGAGAATGGAGCTACCACATAGTGCCACTGGTCATGCACCAAGCCAAGCAGGATAAGGTGCGTGACAGGCATGGCCTCTTCCAATAGCATACCAACCCTGGAAAGAGTAAGGATTTTAAAGGAGGTTTTGGGGTTTGGTTCTGTTTTGGTGTTTTGGGGTTGTTTTTTTTTTTTGGACTGGGAATCAAACTCTCAACCTTGCACTTGCCAGGCAGCTGCTTATGCTGCTGAGCTAAATAAAGATTCTATTTTAGAGGATGAAAAAAATAAAAAAGATTAAGCACTATGTCTAATGACACATAGCAGGATATAGAGTAAGTTCCAAGAGTAAAATGTGAACTCAACTTTGTTAGCACATTTACTGTACTGTCTCTTAAAACAGAAAGATATATATTTGCTTCAAAATGGAAAGGAAGTAAGAGACTAGAGGCTCAGAAGTGGCAAATGATGCCAATGAAAATGAGCAAGTGACAGGGTGGCCACAGGTGAGTGAGAGCAGCAACGAGCTACCTAATCATCATTTAGGGTCCTCAGACCATCAAGTGGCCACAGTCTCCACCCTCATAACTCCTCAAACTGTGGTGGATGCACAGTTACTGGGGAGCTTGTGAAGACGCAGGTTCTGTCCTGGTGGGTCTCAGATGGGACCTGAGATTCTGGAATCATCCCAGCTGACACCCATGTGGTTAGCCTGGAGTCCAAAAGACTCCACAAACCTCTTAGCAAGCATTTACAGTAAATATCACCGTTTGAGCTAAGAAGGAAACAGGATTTGTGAGGACAAGCAGTCTCCTCAAAGAAAGGGGACTAGCAACCGCTGATTTCAGTTTGGTGTGCTCCTGTGACTCCAAAACCTCTTCTCTTAACCAGTTCACTGTGTTTCCTATTTGTCAGCAACATTGTTTTTAAAGGTTTGTACATTTTCTCTTTTTGTCATTACATTATGCTATAATCTAGAAACTGACATCATTGCCTCCATTATACATATAAAGACAATGCTGACCTGTAGAAATCAAGTTACATATTCAAGGTCACACAGCTGAAATATAGGAAGCCAGGACCTCTATCCGGTTCACCTGATTTGCAGTCTGATGTTGTAACTTGGATTCTCAATCTTAACTGCACTGCAGAATCATTTGCAGAACTTTTAAAAACATCAATGTCCAGGCTATTCCAGACAGAATAAACCAGTCTCTGGAGGTAGAACCAGTCACAGTGCTTCTTAAATCTCCCTAGATAGTTTCAATGTACAATCATGACAATCTATACTGTTCATTCTAAGAGTAAACCCTTAGTAAACTTTTCCAGAAAAACACTGATAGGATTTACTAGCACATAAATATATATACCATAAGATATATTATAAGAAATAATAGCCTTTTTGAGAAGGCTTAAGGATCTCACCATAATATATGCATTCTGAGTTCTAAACAATTACCTTTAAATAACCTTTGAAATATACATACTATGTGTACAAGATTTGATTGCTCATGTACTGAGAAAAAGTACACCTCCATGACTTCAGACAACTGCTTTTCTTCACTAAAAAAGCGAAATGACAGTCTCAGATACAAAGATTTAGAAACCATTTCAGTATTAGTGGATTCCAGATACTGCAGCCCCAAAACCCTTGGCTTCCTAGTGACTTGGACTGGGTTCCGTCATTCTACATCCTCTAGCCAGGCTTAGGATGCAAAAAGAATACGCTTTAGAGATAATGACTGCTGTTTAGCAGTGCACCAAAAACTATACAGGTTTCATGCTGCAGGGGGAATGTGAATTAGTGAAGTAGAAAGTAATTGTCCTAATTGAAATGTGGCCAAGCTCTGAAGAACTAGACAAGGCAACCAGCTGTATTTCAAACAAAGTAGCCCAGCTTTTTCTGACACTAAGAAATGAGAGAGAGAGAGAGAGAGAGAGAGAGAGAGAGAGAGAGAGAGAGAGAGAGAGAGAGAAATTAGAATGGGCATGAGCAGAGCTTTAGAATGTGGCCTATAAAGATGCCAAGAAAATGATTTTGCACCCATACAGCTCAGCTAGAAACATCTAAAAGTACATGCAAGTGTATAAAAGAGGAGTTTTAATTATCAGAAAGGCCCTAGATGGCTTATAATATGGTTATAATTTGAGTTGAAGTTGATGGCTTATAAGGCCACTTTCAAACCAATGGACTAAAACAAATTATTTTTCAAGAAAGCAATTTTTTCTATAATTTTCATTGCTTTAGGAGATGTGAGCCAAAAAGTTTCCTTTGATTACTGCAATAGGCATTAAGGTAACTAACAGGATTATAAAGCACTACAGATTTATTTTATACAGGACACACATATACTTACCCACTCAAAAAAAAAAATCATACTCCTGTGTTTCAGAAGTGTCTTTCTAGTGTTCAAAGGACAATATTACTGTAGATTTTGCTTACCTGAAATTCATCCTCCTGTCTTGGGAGGAAGAGCTGCTCTGGGCTGTACTTGCTAAGGCTTACTGGTCCAGCGACTCCTTCATCTCCATATACCCAGAGTGTGACACTGGCCTGAGTGCCTGTATCTCCTGTCAGCACTAACACCTTCCATTCATCTTCTGACAGAAGAGTTTCACTGCTTTGAGGATTTCTGATTTCTTCTATGAAAGAAAAAAAGCAAGCGGAAGATCAGGTACAACATCAGGCTGACAGAATTCTTTGTCATATCAGAACCCAAGGCTATCAGAACTGGGCAGAATGGAATGAGGAAAGGCAGGGAGGAACTGAATTGCCAGGACTCCGAGGAGCTGATTTGTTCTTGACTCCTCATAGCAAGGTTCTGGTCAACTAAAACTCAGCTACTGAAGTAAACTGAATTAAAATAATAAACACCTGAAGTGTCCAGCAATATTTACTTGTCCGCAGTGCTACAACATAGGAGGGCTTGCTAGGGTTTGCAGTTCTATGTTCATAGATTTTTCACAAAGCTGCCTACCTGCCTTATGGATTTTATATATAAATACTAAAAAAAGTATAATTAAACATGGCTTCAAGTGAGATATAAAAATAGCAAATCCAGAACAAAAAACATTTCTGAAATATTTCTGAAAAAATACCTAAGTGGAGAGGGCAAGGAAAGGGTCTGAAAAGGAAATTAGACAGAATTTTCACATATGTAATTGGTCCCGGAGACGCTTAGTGCCTTTTCCTATGTGAGGAGGAGGTGCATAGCACTGACAGGGCACAGGGCAGCCTCCGGAAGTCCGAGGCGTTTATAAGGATCGGAAGTCCCTCGCTGGAATCTCTGTCTTCTTCACACTCTCCTGGGCCTGTCAACTCCTCCAAGGAGATACTGAGGCCTGCAGTGCTCAGGGAATTGCCTCATCAGCAGTATTTTAATTCTTAATTGATATTTTCACATAGAACTATTATATAATCGAGGTAATGAAGTAAATTTCTTCGTGTAAGATGTTACAAGGCAGTCAGAACTCTTCTCCTTCCTCTAATTCTCCGACCTGAAACTAGGGAGTCCATACGCAGCACCCAGGGTTTTAGGTGTACAACACTAACGATGACAAACCCAAAAAATAATTGGCTATTTTGTGCTAACCTACAGAAAACTAGTTTTAACATAATAAAAACTATGTAAGAAAGTATCAATTGAAACACATGCTACGAAAGAACACTGCCTTTTTACATATCCTTTGCTAATCTTTATCATTATAACAGCATGTATTTTTTCCTTCATTTATATTGTTATTTTGTGAATCATCATTTATTAGCCTCCTACTATCTGCCGCTGGGCTCTGTGTTGAGTGTGTCACGTGCACATCTCATTCAATGTTCACTACACCATGTGAGGTAAGTCAAATTATGAGGTTCACTTTAAGACACAAAAAATGTTTAAAAAGTAAGGAGTTAAGTTACATTTTCAAGTCACATAAGTAAGCCACAGAAGGCTTAATTCCAAAGCTTCTGCACTTAAACAAAACTTGGTAGGTATTGTGTGCTCACCTAAACACAGTTCACCAGACACAGTAGCACGGGCACTGCTCAGCATTTCAGATTCTATTTTGTGCTAAGCATTCTAAGTACTTAACACTCACTATCACACCAGTCTTGCTCCATCTTCACACTCGTTCTACAAGGTAGAGTCCCCTAGTAAGCAGGTGATCAAATCAGGACTCAGGGTAAGTAACTTGCCCAGGATTGTATAGGCAGAAGCCATGGACTAAGCTTAAAAGGCAGGCAGAGAAAATGTCCATTCCAAGCCATTCTGGGTGTAACACTAAAGGTAGTTGACCTGCAAAAGTTGGTCCAACAAAATCATATTAAACAACCTAATTTTCAAAACTAAAATATTATGCCTGAACTCCTTCTTGCTGTGCTTGCCACTTCTAGTCAAATACACTTGCAAATTTTCTCAGGCCCCATGCAACAATTTAAGCATAACTATTCCAGACAAAATTCACATTAATGAGTCCAAAGAGTAATTAGTGACCCTTAGGGCAATACAGCATTCCTTAGGATATTAATCATTTATTTAATAACTTATGAGGATCTTAGTGATATGAAAAAATTGCATTTACTCAGCTCAAGAAAATTTTAATTCTTATTATTTTATGACCATTGTGTTAGGTTTATTGCATATCTAATAATGACACCCATGAAAAGTTTGAAAGACAAATAACAAGAGTCTCACCCTGGAGATACATGCTTGTGGAGAAGACAGCTACATAAATATTTATATTTAAAACATGCCAAAACACTCATAGCAAACAAACATGCATTCTGAAGTTCAAATGTGACAGAGAACAAGGAATGATAGCTATAGAGGAGTGAGAAGGAAGAGGTTCTTAGGGAGAACTTCAGTGGGGGGCATAGAAATACAAAACTTAATTTGTAAATATGGTCATGGGTGGGTAGCTTAGTGGTAGAGCATCTACCTAGCATGTACAAGGTTCTGTGTTCAGTCCCCAGGACTAAAAATAAAAAGTCTACAAGAATTTTTTAAAAAGGGAAGAAGGGCATTCTAAACAGAGATAATAGTGTGCCCAGTATGGCTTGGGCAACAGGCTTGCTGGAAGAACTGCAGGTGGCAGTGTACAGGTGACATCACTTAAGATACAATGTGTGAAGACAAAGAAACATAAGATTGTGACAGGTTTAGGAAAGTTGAAGACAGCTGGCACATCATTGTACAGGCAACATGGAATGATGCTGAAGTACAGTGGTAATAAGATTTCATTGTTAGAAAGATCAGCCTAAAACAAGGTAAGCTGGAGCAGAAGAAACAGGAAGAAAGTCAACTGAGCATTGAATGCTAAACAATAAACAAACATACAAACCCTGACACGAGGTCAAGATAATCTGCTAATGTTACTTAGTTTTTGGGGGATGTCCATGTGTGAGTGTGTGTGTGTGTGTGTGTTTAGCTTGTTTGATATGATCCACAAATGAGTTGGTCTCCACAGTAGCTTCTTCCTGTGCTAACATTTTATTACATCATTCATATAAGCACAACACATAAGGCGCACATATATGATAAAATGTATGACTTAACATGGTATAACCTATTATATAGAATAACGTACTACAGTTTGTGTTGCTGTCCATTAAATATGAATACCATCTAATACCACAATATTTTGGAAATGAACCAAAGTGCATTAGTCTCAGGTTATAAATTTCTCTATCTTAGAACCATAAAAGCAGTTGCTTTTGTTGACCCAAAGTTTAAAATGCTCCAAGCTGAGAGAGTACATATCCCTTGGGGCATTAGCCTAATTTTGTCATGAAGGCTCAGACAAATAGGTCTGTCAGACCCTCATTTATTCTTTAGAATACTACTACTGATGAATTATTAATTTTAATTGTATGAGTTTTATTATATTAAACAATGAGTGCTTAACAGGAAAAAGATCACAAAAATAAAATACTGAGTTTTTAATATTCATTGAGTGTTTACAAAAAGGCTTCAAAATTTTCAAAATTCATTGGTTTTTGGTACACAAAGTCTAAAAAATACTATCAGAAATAAATTGTTATATGAATCACAAAGAAAATACCAATATCACTTTACAAAAAAACTTTACTTCAATTATCACACCTAAAGCAGGCAGCACACAAGACAAGAGCATGCTCCATACACATGCATCATTTAGACTGACAACACGTCTTTTGCTTTCCTTGCCTTTTTTAGGGCAAATATTATATTTCAGTGGCCTTACTTTTTTCAGGAAGTTCTTATTATATTATACAATGTATCATTAACAGGAATATAAAATAAATTAATTTCTTAATATTTTTGTGCATTTAGAATAGATATCAACGTTTTCATATCAGCTGTGTACTTGTCTACAAAACCTGAAAGATAACATCAGAAATAAATTTCTATATGAATTACAATGAAAATAGCAATACAGTTCCACAGAATAAGTCAACTTTCATCACCAGGGCTGTCTTCACACGTGACAACTACATGTTCCATGCTCATGTCTCACACTGAAACCACACATGCTTAGCTTTTCTTTCCTACGTGGCAGTCTTGTCACCTCTCTTCTCTTCTTGTTTTGTCAGGATCTTCCTACTATATTGTAATATGCACTTACCAGGGAAATTAATGTCAACAAGATAAAATATCAAATATGTAATGTGTGCTTAGAGTAGACATCAACATTTTCACATTAGCTGTTTACTTGCTTACAAAACCTAAAAGAAATCGGAAGGCTTCTTTCCTAGGAGCAGCCAGAGCAGGCAGGGAGGCACAGCCACATGCACTTCTGAATGATGCTGCTGGCATCAGAAGGCTTGCTTCCTGCAAGCAGTCAATGTGGGCAGGAAGACGCAGCCAGGTAAGCCCCATGTGCCTGCAAGCCGCCATTGGAGACACTTACTTCCTTTGGGCAGCCAACACCCACTAGGAGGATCAGACAAACTAACTCCTGAGTGGCTGCCTCTACTGGAGGAACTCAGTGTAGACACGCAGGCTGAGAGAAGCAGTCCCCCCACTACACACCCCTGGCCATCAGGGAAGCCTCAAGTGTAACTGCAAGTGTCTGGAGAAGCCCACCCCACACCCTGCTACCTCCTGGGAACCTGGGTTCAGAATCCAGGTGCCTGCCTCATTCCCCTACACTGCAGAGGTGCAGCCAAAGTAGGAGGTAACCGGAGGCCACAACCAACTTGTTGGGAGGAACACAGGAGAATGTCAAGATGAAGAAGCAAAAGGCAACCTCAGACTTTCAGCCCACACAGAAGTCTGGGAGACATGGAAGAAAGTGAAAGCCACATACCTGAAATCTCTAAGAGGACAGTAACTGAACTAAAGAAACAGCTTCATTAGACTGTGAAAGTAATCAGATCAGAAATAATGTCTCAGGTAAAAGAAGAAACCACAAACATAATGAAAGAATTACTGAGCATGTCTAAAGAAGACATAGATTTAAAAAAAGAGAGAAGCATAGGAAAATGATGGGAACATTGAACAAACAACATAGGAAGGAATTACTGTGCATGAAACAGAATCAAAGAGATATCCAGGAAATTTAAAAAGTCAATTGAAAGCTTTAAAAATTGCTTGAAAGAAACTATAGATAAACTTTCAGACCTTGAAGACAGGATTGCAGCTAGCAATCATGAAAGGAACAATCTCTTGAAAATAACAAGGAACCAGGAAATAACAATTCAACAGTTGCAAGACCTGCAACAACAGCTGCAAATAAAAATAATTTAAGAGTGATAGGTGTCTTCAAAAAATGTGGTCAACACAAATGAAATAAAAACAATATTTAGAGAAGTAATAGCAGAAAACTTCCCAAACATGGGAAATGGATCTAGCAAGCAGATAAGTGAGGTATATAGAACTCCAACTAGCCATCACCAAAGTAAATCTACACTCAGACATATAATAATCAAGACCCCAGAAATTCAGCACAAAAACAGAATATTAAAGCTGTTAGAGAAAAGAAATTGATCACCTATAAAGGTAACCCATCAGAATCATGGCAGACTTCTCAACACAAACCATCAAGTCATGAAGAGTTTGAAGTGAAGTGTTTCAAATCCTGAAAGAAAACAACTTCCAAACCAGATTGATCTACCCTGCAAAACTACCTTTAAAAGTTAATAGAAAAATAAGATACTTCCATGATAAAGAACAACTGAAGGAATTCATGACTACCAACCCAACACTACAAAGAGTGCTGAAAGATATTCTAGAGAGATAAAGAGGAACATGGTTCCAAAAACAACATCAGAGGAGGACTGCCAAACAGGACAGGCAATTGAATGAAGGGGAAAAGCGGAGGACCAGCAGCAGGAGGATAGAATGGCAGAGACAAACCAGTGAATGCTGGTTGTAAACATTAATGTAGATGGCCTCAGTTCACCAATACAAAGAAACACAGTGAGAGTTTCAAGAAACAAGATCCATCAATATACTGCATATAAGAAACACATTTAACTTGAAAGGAGATTCATAGACTGACAATCAAAGGCAAGAAAACAATTGTTCCATGTGACAGGAGACCAGCAAAAACCAAGAGTAACTTTGCCCATCAACCACAGAATGGATAAGAAAGATATGATATTTTCATACAATGGAAAGCTACTCATCTATAAAGTAGGATAATCTTGAGGATCCTGTAAATAAATGGATGCAATTGGAGATCATGCTCATGAGTGAAATGGTTTGGACTCATGTGGGTGAACACTTGAGTTATCTCCCTAGTACAAAAAACAGGAGTTAGTGGGATCCAAAAAGCACATCAGAAATTATGAAAGTGTTGGGGGAAGAAATCCCTAAAAAAGAAAAGTGGTAACCACTGTTAATTTCCTATTATCTTGTTTTGAATTCTTGCATTATTTTCCTAATTTTCTTAGGTTTGGTTTTATTCTGTCTTGTTTTGTAGATTTGTGTCTGATGGTAAGGGCAGCTATTTTAAAGACAATAGGATGCATTATGGTAACCATTATTCCTGTTATCTTGTTTTGAAGTCCTATAATGCTTTAATTCTTTTGTTTTGATTGGTTTTACTGTTTTGTTTTGTTTGATTTTATTATGTGTGGTAGTATAGACAGCTATTTTGAAGGAAACAAGAGATATTGTGGTAGCCACTGTTCATTTCCTACCATTTTGTTTCAAAGTCCTGTAATGCTTCCATTCTTTTATTTTGATTAGTTTTAGTCTGTTTCGAATTGTTTGATTTTATTACGTGTGAAGGTATGAACAGCTATTTTGAAGAAAACAAGAGACATTATGGTAGCCATTGTTGATTTCCTGTTGTCTTGTTTTGAAGTCCTGTACTGCTTGCATTGTTCTGTTCTGATTGGCTTTATTACATTTTGTTTTGTTTTGTTTCATTCTCTTTAAAATAAAATAAAATAAATAAAAATTCAAAACCTGAGAGATAACATCAAAAATAAAAACCTATGTAAAGTACAATGTAAACACAAATAGAAGTCTACCACAGAAATAAGGTTGGCTTCAACACATACCAAAGGCAGTCTTCACACATGACAGCTCTATGTTCTATTACACAAGTAGTGCCTACTCCGGTAGCACATTGTTCTGTTTTCCTGTGCTTTCTTGTAAGGCACAGGTGTTGTCTTTCTTGTTTCCCTGTGGTCACAGTAGGTCTTTATGATCCTGTGCCTGCCCGTTCCTCTGTCAGCTCATCACTGGGCGCCACAATTTTCTTCCATATTTCCCAATGGAGAAACATTTTGTTTTTCTTCTGTTGTAAATGATCTCTTATGCACTCCAGTCTCATTGTCAAAGAAAATTTCTCTGTCATGTTTTGCACTTATTATTTGATTTTTAAACTACCAAATTATTTATGCTACATACCTTTAGGATCAAATAAAACACAACTATTAATCAATGCTTTGCATTTCAAGCAACATCATAGCTGCTACACAACTCATCAAAAATCTCTACTCCACTTTTGGTTTTGTTGCTAAAAGTTTCATCTTAGACTTCTGTTTTGTTGAGGTTTTCCTATCAATATTTCCATCATGGTGAAATGTTGACATCAGCAGGACCAGTCTGCATTTCTTTGACATATATAAGGCCAATCTTACACTTTTCTAAAGTCCAAAGATTGTACTATCCAGTTCTCTGTTTTGAAACTTCAATATTCCATTTGGAATTTCTGCTTTGCTCTTGTGTACAGTTTCTGTGCTGGTCAACTTGTGCTCTGTTATCAAATGTAACATCAATTGGAGACCAGTAAACTAACAGCTCAATGTCACATTCCAATTAGTTTGGGAGATGGGAACAACATCTGTTCAAAACATCATTCAGTTTGTTACTATATAAAAAACTACTTTATGGCTGAGTTCCAGGATAAATGTCTAAAGTGAAAGCGTAATGTCTTCACATCTATAAGGGCATAAGTTTATATGTCATATTTTGACCTATCACTTTGCTATGTCTTTTACATTCCTGTAATCACCATAAGAAATCTGTACTAAGTACAGCACACTTATGAATCCTTTCAGTGTAACTAGTGAAGTGTCATAATAAATACATTTTAATATGGTTACTGGTGCATATAGAAGGTTTTACTTGCATATCAGCCTGTATGAAGTAGCAATTGAAAATAATTGTACATTACTACTTGAAGACACAATATTAGAAAAGGAATCACAGTTTGATCAATTTTGAAAAAAAGTAAAATCATGTAGAAAATGTAAGAAGCTAATGAAATCTCCCTATAGATACCTTGCAATGGAAAAATATCTACTTCTAAAATATTAAAACAAAAAGTCTTGAAGAGGGAATTTATCAGTTTCTCAACTTAGGGCATAGAAGCCATATATTCAAAGCACAAGATATACAAAGCTGGTAGGAAAAACTAATACATAGAAAATAAATTCAAATAATCAAAGATAACCCTACATGCTTGGATGTTGAACTGACATCAATATTGGTACCTCACTGATACCTCTAATCAGTATCAAGATAAGTATCTACCTCTTGATAAAAAATACATCATGTATATATTTTGCACTGATATGGTATTACACATAAAACTTCCTCATGATTGTAGCATGCACCAGGAATGCAATAAAGACAGTCAAGACTCATTAATTGATGTATCAAGACCAAATTAAAGAAATGCCATTATTCTAAACTGCTCAGACTCTATGAGAAGAGAGATTGGGTTTGAAGATTAAGACTTTAAAAGAAATGGCCATAAAGGAAAAGCCTATAAACTGTATTTTCTGAAAAAGTTTTAAAACAGAAAGAAATTACAGTGGTGACTTGGTTTGTGAACTTGATTCTTTCCATAATTCTGGTCACAAACCAAGTTGAATGAAGCAAATCAAAATCAAGGGTTAGGTTCATGAGTAAATGTTTTGGTCCACAGTCAGTTCAGTTCATGACCAGAATCATGGAAAGAATTGATTTTTGGGAACTAAGGCACCACTAAAATGAAACACTAAGAATCCACTTTTATGTGTATGAAAAATCCAGTAAGAAAAAAATCAGATTATACTAAGAAAAAACAAGTTATTCTATACTGTACTTATATTTATATTGATTTTTCAAGAATTCATAAAAAATTTATGAGTAGGCTTTCTACTCAGCACAGAGATGTACATTCCAGTGATTAGAATTGTCTGAAATATATGGTTTATTCCTGCACTCTTCATGTAAATTTGTTCATTTACTTGATCATATGAAAGATTCCTTCAAATTTTCAGTGAACAAATAAAAAGTGATACAAAAAATAAGTGAAAGCTTGCACTACCTTCACATTTTAATACAAAAGACCCAGTATAAAAAAATAAACCCATACTTCATTCTAAATGAATTGTTGTTTTATATTAAAAAGGGCATAATAAGAATTAGTGTGATCTACAAAATAGTAACCCAGTTCTAGAAATTATTCTTGAAAAATAAAATAATATAGCCAGGTATGGTACACATCCATGATCCCAGCACTTGAAAGGCTGAGGCAAAGGATCAGAAATTAAAGGTACTCGGGGGCTATAAAGCAAGTTCAAGGTTGGTCTAGACTACATAGAGACACCCTGTGTCAAATAATTAAGTAAACAAACAACTACAAATAATATAAAATACAGATAAGTGTCCACTTTGAGTTATAGTAGACAGGTAGGTAAATATGTTTACAAATGGATTATCAAATTATTATCAAATTATTTTATAAAAGAATATTATAAAAATACTCTTGTGTAGTATCACCTATTAACTGATTACAAAATTGAATACCCAACATAATATGTATGTATATGTGTATCTATATACAATTAATAATTTAAAGTGTTCTTTGAGGGCAATATAATGGTATTTTAATATTTTTCTGCATTTTACATTTTTTCAAAATAACTTAATTACTGACAGCTACTTCTAAGAAAAACTGAATAATAGATTTTCTTTTTTTGCCCATATTTTTCTGCATTTTAAAGTGCTAGTGCCTAATCCGGTTTAAGCAAAACATATGCAATGGATGAAACTTCAGCACAGATTAAGCCTAGTTCAGCAACACTCCTGGGTACCCATCACAAAGAACAGAATGACAGCCACACTGCCTTAGTCAAACGCCTGTGCACAGACACAAGTAGCTAGCTATGGAACTCCAATCATAGTCACTTACTGGACCTTAGTTTTCTCATATGCAAAAATAAAAGATTTTTGAAGATTTCTAGGATGGGTTTAGTTCAGAGCACCCAATCATGTCTTCTCTTTCTGTATTTGGTTTAACATGTTTAGATACAGTGTTTGTAAACTAAAATTATGCAGAAATAATGTATACTCTCACTTAAATAATTTTTAAAATATGAGTCTCCAAAGTATTTACAAAAGAAATGATACTATGTTTCAGATTTATTTTAAAATAATCTAAAAGAAATTGTATTATATAGTATAAATAAAGGATAAATAAAACAAAACTGAGTAACTGGGTATATGTTGATAATTGCTGAAGGTGGGCAATAGGTTAAGGGGATTCCTTATTCCATTTTCTCTACATTTGTGGAAGCTTGAAGCTCTCCATAAAATGTTTTCTTTTTTAAAAAGCCTTCTTCTTACTTCCTCCATTCTAACAAAGCTAGTATTATAATTTAATTTTAACCTAAAGGAAAACACTGCAAACATAATGGTAATACACTCCTATTTAGTACATTAAAACACTGTTCTGTTTTATAAATTGTAACTACTCATGCTCCCCTGATATAAATGAGAAAAAGTCCAACTTCCTTTTTCATAAATAAGCATTTTGAACAAAAAGAGGATGTTTACTTTGTCTAAAGTTCCTAATCTCTAAAGAGATTTAGATATCTGAAAGTGTTCTAAAAGTAGAGATAATAGTTGCTTTTACATGCCTTTACAAAAGATGTTTTCTTAAATATTTTAATACATTTTCATATGAATAGCTAATAGAACCCAAACTTACTTAGCATAATAGCTAAACTGAAAAGCCAAAAAATGTTTTTGCACAAAACAACTTTTAATTACTACAGCTGTTTAACAGAAGCTAAAAAAGACAAAGAGATTCATTATCTAATTAGTAATTAATGAAAGCCTTCTAGGTGACTGTTATCACTTACACTGTTTCTAGATGTTCCCCAAAGCCTCGTGGTCATAGATGGAGAGTGTCATCGATAGCTGGAATAGAGTTTATGATACCAGGATTAAGGGTGCCATACTTTTTTAACAAGTGGTACCACCCAAAAGATGGGTAGCCTGGATGGCATACAAAGTGACAGAAAGAAGCTGCTCTGCTATTTTGCTACCTTCTGGTTGTCCTCCTTTCCCATGATTTATTTCTCCTCTGCGATGCCATCCGCCGTCCCACCCTGCCTTGCAGTTAGCTGACTATGGAGTGAAACCTCTGCAAACTGTGAGCTGAAACAAACCTTTCCTCCTTTAACTTTGGGTGTTGGATATTTTGTCTCAGCAATGAAAAAAAAAAAGACAGTGATATTTACATAAGAGGACATTGTGTTTCCCACTGAAACTCCTAGATATTTATAGCACCATTTTTACTGCAATCAAGAAAAGGTAAAATTTAAACAAATCATGAATATTATTTTATAGATGGCATTTGAGGAGGTCTTTAGAGGAGCTTTGCCATCTGGATTTCTAAGATTTCACATTCAAGTCTAAAATTTTTGATATGTTGGTATTTTAAATAGCTAATGAATAAAGTTTAAGTTTACAGTCCCTTTTCTCAGTCTTTGGCTCATCCTACTTTTAATTCAATTTCCATTAACTACAAAATCTTTTATTTTGAATTGATGGCTTTATATTGATGATTTATATTGAATTAATGGCTCAAATTTTATGTTGTGCCTAGCATACTCTAGATGTTTCCTTTATCTCAAAATCTACTTTCACCCTATATTTTGTGAGGTTTAATGTTTATTTGACACAGCGACTTGTAAACTTCAAGAAAGATGACCAAGTTCATTTTGCCCATCAATTTCTTTACCCCTGACATTTACTGAGGCACACAATGCATATTTAATGATTGGTTAAGTAAAAGAATGATTTTATAAGTTCCATATTTATCATGAGGCCTAAGTTTATCATTTTTGGAAGTATCTAGTGCTATAGTTTGAATGAGGGTAGTGACTGATGAAGACCCTCATGTTAATGGCTTTGTGTCCCCAGGGTAACACTATTGATCTATTGGTAGATAATGGAAACTTTGGGAACTGGGACCCTTTTGGAGATCATAGGGTCAAAAACTTAAAGAGACTGTGTGATTCGAGTCTCTCTTTCCTCCTCCTCTTTCTTTTTCTTCTTTTGCTTTTCTCTCTCTCCTTCCTCTCTTTCTCTTGTTCCATTTCTCCCTACCTGTTTCTATGTTATGGTTGTGTCAGATGTCACCCCAAAGCCTCATGCCTTTATAGGCAGTGTTTTATGGAGGCAGCTGGATCTAGGGTGTGTGGTGATGGGACCAAGAATGTGAGGCTGGAATTGATTCACGGTGTGATGCTAGGTTAAGGGTGTGAGTGCTGTCTCCCTAAGGGCAGGTTAAAATACAAGGAGCTGAAAGAGGGCTAGTGTCATCCTTTGTCACTTGTTCCTTGCTGCCTTCTACCTGCCCTGCTTAGCCATGGACTGTTCCTCCTCTGCAGTGCCCCTCTAACATGCTGCTCTGCCTTGAAGTCAGCCAACTATGAATGGAAATCTCTACAAGCTGTGAGCTAAATAATCCTTTCCTCCTTTAACTCTTTGTGTCAAGTACTTGGTTTCAGAAATGAGAAGTAACTAAGACACCCTAACATGTAACCTCTTAGTTGAGATGAGAAATAATCACTTGCCCCCAATGTATGCTGCCTCTTTTGCCACCCACATGACCCACACTTGGTGATAAAACCAGGGCCATCGTCAACAAGCTTGCACTTTGTTTGGACTTCTAACCCTAACATCATGAGCTAAATTATTTTCTCTTTATGAGTTAGCTGCCTTAGATGTTTTGTTGTAATAAAGCAAAGTTGTCTGATACTGTTAGCCATCTTTAATAAAAAAATTTATGTTTTTCCATGCCTTAAAATGTTAAAATGATAACATTTTAAAATGATTTCAAAAGGACAAATATTCAAAAACCATGCAGAGGGTTTTCTCTCAAGCATTTGCCACTCATTTTTTTAAAAAGACACTTATTCCTAAGAATTTCAACTAGCATGCTATTTTCATCTAAATCAAATCTTGTTTGAGGTGGTGATGTCTAATATAGTTGCCATTGTTTTCTGAGAAAAGATTGGATTCTTCTGTGAAAAATTTAAGCACATGCTTCTCATGTAGTGTAATTCTTCACGCTGTTCCATCAATTCATGATTTAATATATATACTACTGAGACAGGTCCAAAGAAGCAAAAGTTAAAATATTAATTTCCCTATGGTTGATTGATAATACTATAGGGTAGTCAATGAGATGTCAGCATTCTCCTATCATCTGAAAAAACAAAAACACCCCAAAAACTGATTTCCAAAACTCACTTTTTAAAAGGGAACATTCTAATTTTTCTGTTTCCCAAAATACATTTCAAACACAGACTAGTCTACTATGTCATTGATTAGATTCTGATACACAGAACCTGTGAGATAATTATATATTATACTTCTCAGTCAGAGTAATGCAATAGTTTATATTATATTTAGAAGCAAGAAAAAATGACAGACTAAAAAACGAGGCATTTAAATCTTTTGACCTAAAGCAGTTTTGTTTTCCTCTTCTTTTTTTCTGTGTGTGTATGTGTGTGTTTTTCTGGGGTTGAATTCAGAACCTCACGCATGTTAGGCAAGTGCTTTGCCACTGAGCTACCCTCACCATCCCCCTAGAGTAATTTAACCATACCTCAGTTTCTATGACAAAAAAATGAAGATTCTTTTTGTTGTTCCTTACTGTTTGGTGGGAATTTGTATTTCATTCATAAAATATCTTATGGGTGACAATAAAATATACTACTATCTTCTTTCAAAGCTACTGTTCTGGAGGGAACATTAAATTTAAAACAAAGAAAAATATTTTTACATAAACATAATGTTTACAATACAAAACTAAAATATAAAAATGTAAGATAACAGTCTAAAAGCAATTCATATGGTATAACAACACATATAAAAATAATATAACATTCTTCCTCAGGTAGCCACAGGAAAAAGCAATGCAGACAAACAAGCCAAGAGAAAATTAAGATAAGACAAAATAAAGTAAAATAGAAAAAACCTGTCGCTCACTTGTAGCTGCAGAGCATAAGAGATTGTTGGCCTCATATTCTGCTGGTAATTCTTTAGGGTTTTTTGACTCTTGGATCTTCTTTTGCCCTTGATTTGGTGTTGCAGACATTCCCATTGGGTTTTCTCTGCCAACTGAAAGTAAGATTTTAAAAGACATCATTCTTTCAAAATCACTTATTTCTTCTCAGAGTACTCACTCTATGTTCAATTATGCAAGTTAAGCTTTCCCATTGTTTCCATTTCAAAGACTAGTCAAATCATTTTACTCTGCATTGCATAGTTACCAGAAAATGACTTTTGTTCTTATAAGAAGGCTTTACACAGGTGGTCTTCCTGCAAAAGCTTTTCACTTCTTTGCAAATCCAAGCAACTTTCATGTCACAATAAAAATCAAATAACTTATTCCAGTTTTCTCATAAATTCTAAATGAAAACCCCTTTGGTAATTTAATACCTACTTTGCTCAAAAAAGGAAACTGACTAACGTATCATTCAAATGGAACATGTGATTTTAACTAGAATATGAGAAGAAAAATATGTATTATTTATAAGTGAAGAAAAATATTAACCATTTTTCTTGTCTTTTACAGAGAAGCAAGTTGTTTTTGGATCTTGTTCAAAAATAGGTATCTCAAACTTAGTTGAATAAGGACTTCATTTTATAGAACATATTCAAGAGCACTATTTATATTTAGGACTGCAAGGTTTAAGTTGTCAGTGTTTATTTTTTAGGATCAGGGATAGGATAGGCATTTACTTTTTAAATGTCATTAATTCACACTACAAGTGTTAAGTTTTAAAGACTTTATCAGTAACCAAAATTATAAATATGAATATGTAAACATGATTCTGTATGAGTAACAACAACTACTTCCTAATACCACAATTTCACAATAGATACTCAGAAATAAAAAGGCATGAGGACTCAGGAGTACGGGATGAGGATTACTTATTCACATGGACTGATGACACAGAGTACACAATTCTGGTATGTGAAGAACTGCCCATGACCACACTGCTCTTTACAGCCTTTGAGTATTATGAAAATAAGTTCAGATAATAATAAGCTTTTAAATACTAAATCCCATAAAACACTGGATTTTTCCCATATGGTTTATTTACAATACAATGCATAAATACTAAAGATGTATGATAATAAAAGAATTTTAAAATAGTGAAGGGAAATCAGAAATAATTAGAAATATATTCTCTGAGAGTACATGAACACTTGAAGAGAAAAAACAAAGATTCTTACATATAATTTAGGTTCCATTTGCCTAGGAAAAAATAATATAGAAATCCAGGACTTATAAGGGAATATAAATTTTTGATTTACTGCCATGGCTTTAGGAATAAATCAGTGCATAAAATATGGATTTTGGCATTGATGGGGTGACACCCAAGAGGGGACACATAAACAAAGATCTGTGATATATGAGTGACTGATAGAACAGACTCATGCACAAAGTGCACAGGCAGCATCAAAGAGAAAACATGTGCATGTCCAGAAATGAAAAAAACAAACTCAGAAAACTACACAATAGGGTCAACACAGCAGAACTGAAATGAGAGTGAGTGTCTCCTGCCACTCCACCTTTCCTACACTAGCCTTTTGAGATTCTGCTTTGAGTTTTACTCCTTATACAACACAGAAATAGAAATTTAGAACATGGAAGACGTTTTCTGGAATGTTAGCCAGGATGTTCTACTCCTCTGTACAAAAAGCTGCACACTCCCTTCAATGAGGTAGGTCATGGAAGGTGATCCCAAATGCAAGTACAAGTGACCCGTCCAGTGACACTGTAACTGAAGCAACTGCTACCACTGTATTCTCTTTGTCTAACTTTCACCATTTAAAAAGGAAAAATGTATCAGTAGAAATGTAAAACAATATTGGAGAAGAAAGTGAAAGAATAGAACTGCTTAGTTGGAAATATTAACAGAAAAAATATAAATTACACATATAGCTAGATTCAGATGATTATTTTCTTCAAACAACAATTCATTATATCCAATATTTAAATTTTATCATATCTATGACTGATAACAGGAGTCTGAGTGAACGAAGTGAGACAGGAGAAGGCCTGCCCACCACCCTTCCACCGAGAGAGCCTTGGTTGGGAGGAACCCAAGTACTTGATTCATTTCTTTAAACCTGGGAGCAGGCCAGGGATTTCACTTAGCAGGCATAAGCACCTGCCTGGCAAGTGTAAGGTTGTGAGTTCAATACCCAGTACCAAAAAATAAAAATATTAACCTGGGAGCTGGCAGCCAGTATGGGAAGTGCCAGGTACTCAGAAACTGGCTTCTCCAGAGGAACTCAGGAAAATGACCAGACAGAGAAGCAAACTGAAATGTCAGACCACCAACCCAAGCAAAACAAGTCCAAGAGACAAAGTCATAAAGGAATCTGGAAATCACACATCTGACATTTTTGAAATGATAACAACTGAGGTTAACAAACACTTCCATGAGGCTGTAAAGGAAATAAAGTTAGAAATATTCTCTCAGGAAAAGAAAGACAAGCATAATGAAAGAATTGGTAAGCATATCTGGAGGAGGCACAGATTTAAAACAAAATAGAGGTGTTTAGGAAAACGATGGAAACCTTGAATGAACAATATAGGAAAGCATTAGAATGCATGAAACAGATTCAGAGAAATATCCAGGAAATTAAAAATTCCATTGAAAGCTGAAAAACCACTTAAATGAAACTGAAGACAGACTTTCAGAACTTGAAGACAGAAATGCAGTTAGCAATCATGAAAAGAAAGATCTCTTAAAAATAATAAGGAATCAGGAAATAACAATTCAACAGTTGTAAGATAATGTAAACAAAAATAATATATATTGATAGGTGTCAGCAAAAAAGCAGGAGGCACCTTTGTAACATAAAAAGAATATTTGCAAAAGTAATGGCAGAAAATTTTGCAAGCATGAGAAAAGCATATAGAAATCCATTTACTCATAACCAAAATAAATCTACACCAAGACATAATAATCAAGATTCCAGAAATTCAGCATAACAACAAAATATTAAAGCTGTTAGATTTTAATTGGTTTTATACTAATTTTTTGTTTGAATTCATTGTGTGTGAAGATATGAACAACTATTTTGAAGAAAACAAGATGCATTATCGTAGCCACTGTTGATTTCCTGTTGTCTTGCTTTGAACTCCTGTGTTGCTTGCAATGCTTTGTTCTGATCTGCTTTGCTCTGTTTTGATTTGTTTTATTCTCTTTAAAATAAAAATAAAAAAATAAAAGCTGTTAGAGAAAATAAACAGATCACCTATAAAGGAAAGCCCATTAGAATCATGGGAGACTTCTCAACACAAACCATCAAGTCAAGAAGAGCTTGAAGTATTTCAAATCCTGAAAGAAAACAACTTCCAACCCAGATTGATGTACCCTGAAAAACTACCTCACAAAATTAATAGAGAAACAAGACAGTTCCATGACAAAGAACAATTGAAGAAATTCATTACCACCAAACCAAATCTATGAAGAGTACTGAAAGATATTCTAGAAAGAGAGAAAAATGACCACAATTCCATGAACAACATCAAAAAGAAACCATCAAACATGGCAAACAATTAAACAGAGGGGGAAAGTAGAGAACCAACAGCAAGAAAATAACATGACAAAGATAACCAATAGGTATCAGTCATAATCAATGTTAATAGCCTCAATACACCATGAAAAGAAACAGACTGGCAGAGTGGATCAAGAAACAAAATCCAAAACAATATAAGGTATACAAGAAACACAGTTAGCTTAAAAGGCAATGGTACAAGATAGAAGATGCAGATACAACTACAAACTCATTCATCCACATTATCTTTGACAAAGGGGCTGAACATGTTCACAGAAAGAAGGACACCCTCTTTGATAAAATGTGCTGGAAAATCTGGCTTTCCACATGCTGAAGGCTTAAAGTAGACCCATATCCATTACAGGCACTAAACTAAAACCAAAGAGGATCAAAGTTCTACATATTAAAATAGGAACACTAACTCTTCTGGAAGACAAAGTAGGTAGAAATCTTGAAGACAAAGGGGTAGGCAGAAAGTTCATGAACAGACTTCTGGGAAGACGGCAGAGCAGTAAGCAGCAGAGAAAAGAGCCTCTCTGAGAGGCTCACCATCCACACACTGGAGGTGAGGAAGACAAGAAGGAAGTAGTAACCCTGGACCCAGGAAGAATCTCAAGTGTGAATTGAAGCCCACAGAGAGAGTAAAAAGAAAAATTTCAATGAAGAAAAAGGCAGTAGCTGGCTGTGCCTTTGCCTGGAGCTGGACTCACTGCATGAGAGGAGCTGTTGGAACCTGGGGGCACGGGGTCATGGTGACGGTGGTGCCTGGTGATGCCCCCAGTCTTGCAAAGAGACGCAGCAGCGGAGGGGAACGGTGGAGGTGGAGGACTGCACTTGCTGGCCTTGGGTGCAGAGGACTGGGTCCTCCCGCAGGAGAGAGTGATTGGCCAGGAGCCATGTTGCAGTCAGAACTGCTGCCAGCTTCCCCCAGCAGCTCCTCGCTGGGTACAGACCCGTGGAAACTGCTTGGAGTGTGGTGAGCCCAATGAGTGTGGTCTTGGGTCAGGCCTGCTAAGGTTGTCTGCTACTCCACCATAAAGCAATGGCTGGCTTGCGGGGACACAGTGGCATGATTCGAGGCTGTCTCCACAGGCTTCTACTGGTGAACCCAGAGAGAATTCTGGAAGTGGACTATTTGTGTTGTTTTTCTTGTTTGTTTGTTTGGTTTTGTTTTATTCAGTTTATTTTTTATTTCTCTTTCTCTTTCACTTTTTTTGTATGTGACAGTGGTTCCTAACCTCTTTGTGGGTATGGTTCTTTTCTGTTCTATCTTTTATCTCTTCCACCTCTCTTTTCCTTCAATCTTCTGTACCAGTTTTCCCAAGCTGACAGGATCCATCTCTGTCCTCCAACTTGTAATCTTTTTCTCTTTTCCCACTTCCCTATTTTCTCCTTAATCCATTTTAAATTTTAACCCCTGAGGGCAAAATTGGCACTTTGCAATCTTACATGTTGTTTATAATTATCTGGTTTGTTTTATATTTTGTTATATAATCACAAATTTAGTTTATATGGTTAAAAGTTGAAAATTAATGGTTACCTCAGTTTTTTTGTTTTATAAGCTGCATTTGATGCTATTAGTACCACAACAGCAACAATTGGAATAAATGTTCTAAACAGCTGTTGGCCCTGATAATCCATGACTGAGGTTAACTAAGGGTCACTGAAAATACTGTGGCACAGTGCCAAAGAACCAGGGACTAGGCCAAAGGAGCAACAACTTCTCATCTCCAACAAACTGAAGAGGTTAGATCCTCCAACAGGCTCAAAATCCAAAAACCAGTTACAACTGGAAGACACCTCAGAAGTAGTCATCACTCAAGTGTTCTAAATACCACAGATAAAGCAACCTACTACAGGCAAGTTACAAGCATCACTCCAGGAATTAAACTAAAAAAGAAAAGAAATGAGAAAACACTTAAACAAGATATAACCCCAGGCATCCAGTTCACCAAAGGCAAACCCAGGGGGGCAATGAGGTGGGACAATCCCAAAACCTCCACCAGGTCTCTCCAAAGTGGTAACAACAAAGCTTTTGAATGAGGTTCTGGAAAAAATGAAATCAGAAATAATCTCTCAGATAACTACAGAGTTTACCAAAATACACAACACTTAGTGACATTAGAGCAGACACAGACAAAAAAAAAGATGAGCTTGAAGCACAGTAACAAGTGGAATTCATAAAGAAGATTCAAGCAGATATCCAGGAGAATAAAAACTCCACTGAAAGAATTCAAAGTAGATTAGGCCAACGTGAGGACAGATCTCAGATATTGAAGACAGCTTGCAGTTAGTGACCAGGAAAAGAAAGATTTCTCAAAAATAGCAAGGGACCATGAGAAACCAATCCAGCAGCTGCTAGAAGAGTCAAAGAAGAATAACTTAAGATTAATTGGAGTCAATGAACAATCAGGAGATACCACAAATCACATCAAAAACATGTTCAGAGACATCATGACAGAAAGCTTTCTTGGTAGAGAAAAAGAATTTCATATACAAATAAGTGAGGCATATAGAACTCCAATTAGCAATGATCAAAAAAAAAAATCTACATCCAGGCATATCATAGTCAACATTCCAGAAATTCAACACAAGAATAGAATCTTAAAAGCTGTTAGGAAAAAGAAACAAATTATTTATAAAGGAAAACCCATCAGAATCACAGCTGACTTCTCAGTAGAAACTCTCAAGCCAAGGAGTCAAGTCAAGGTTGGAGTGGAGTGCTCCAAGTTCTAAAGGAAAACAAACTTCAACCCAGATTGATGTATCCTGGCAAAACTATCTTTCAAAATTGATGGATAAATAATACATTTCCATGACAAAGAATATCTGAGGAAATTTACGACAACAAACCAGCACTCCACAATGTTCTGAAGGACATTCTAGATGAGATAATAAAGACTAAAGCATCATGAACCCCAACAGAAGGAATCCATCAGGAAAGACAAACAACTAGAGGGAAGGAAAAAAATTTAAAAAGGGAAAGCCAACAGCAGGAAAATAACATGACAAGGATAAGTCAATACATACCAGTTTTAACTATCAGTGTTAATGGTCTTAATTCACCAGTCAAAAGACAGAGACTGGAAAAATGGATCAAGAATCAAGATCCAACAATATGCTGTATACAAGAAACACATTTAATTCAAAATGAAATTCACAGACTGAATGTAAAGGATGGAAAACAATACCCCATGCAATAGGAACCCAGAAAAAGCAAGAGAAGCTATTTCATTTGCAGACAAAGTGAATTTCAAACCAAGATTGGTTAATAGAGATAAAGGTGACTACATCCTCATAAAGGGAACAATTCAAGAGGAAGAAATAATAATTATAAATACATATGCAACAAATGCCAGTGAATACAACTATATAAAACAATTACTAATGGACATGAAAAATCAAATAAGCCCTAATACAATTGTATTGGGAGACCTCAATACTCCACTATCACAAAAAGAGAGATAAATAGACAAAAAAATCAGTAATGAAATATTAGAACTAAATCACACTTCTGAGCAAATGGATTTAGATGTCTAGGGTATTCCACCCCACATCATCAGAATACACATTCTTCTCAGCTACACATGGGACAGTTCCCAAAATAGACCTTATATTGGCTCATAGAACATGCTTAAGTAAATGTAAAGGAACTGAAATTATCCCATGCATACTACAAGACCACAGTGCAATGAAACTGGCAACCTATGCCAAAGGAAACCAGAAGAACTTCATAAACATCATGGAAATTAAATAACACTCTCCTGAAAAACCAATGGATCACAACTGAAATTAAGAAGAGTTTTTACAGTTGAATGACAATGACAATACAACATACTATAACTTGTGGGACACAATGAAAGCAGTTTTAAGAGGGAAAATTATAGCAGTAAATACCCATATCAGGAAAACAGCAAGTGCAGTTTAATGTTGAACCTCAAAATTCCAGAAAAAGAAATGCAAGCTAAGCCAAAACCTCATAGGAGGGAGAAAATTATAAAGGTCAGAGCAGAAATTAACACACTGGAGACTAAAAAAAAAAAAAAAATACAAAGAATCAGTGAATCAAAGAGTTGGTTCTTTGAATGATTAAATAAAATTTACGAACCTTAGCCAACCTTATCAATAAAATTTAGCAGCGTAGCAGGACACATAGTCAACAAAGATTAATAGTGTTCCTTTACACCAGCAATAAATCCATATACAAAAAAAATCTAGGAATCAACATGACATAGGAGGTAAAAGACCTCTATAATGAAAACTACAGTACTCTGAAATAAAAGGATAATAGAAAACAACATTTTAAAAACGGAAAATACCCCCTGTTCCTGGATAGGCAGAATCAATATCATCAAAATACCCATATTACTAAAACTGATAAATAGATTTAATGTAATTCCTATTGATAAATAAACAACATCCTTCACAGAATTACAAAACACAATCCCAAAATTTATGTGAAAGCAGAAGTGATTCAAAGTACTCAAAACAATCCTGAACAAAATAAGCAAAGCAGGAGATTACAATCCAGGATTTCAAATTATACTACAAAGCCACAGTAACAAACATTGCCACAGTACTGGCACAAAAATGAACAGGTAGATCAAAGAGTATAGAATAGAAGATACAAAAACAACTCCAAGTATGTCTACCAATCTAGTCTTTGACAAAAACATATCCTGGAGAAAAGAAAGCCCTTTTTTAGAAAATGATGCTGGGAAAACAGGGCTATACATGTGTAGGAGAATAACACTAGTCTCATATCTCCCATGCTGCACTAAAATTAAATCAAAACAGATCAAAGACCCACAAATTAAAAATAGTGCTGAAAATTCTGGAAGGTAAAAAAGGAAAACAAAAACACCTGATGCCATAGGAATAGGCAAGGACTTCCTGCACAGAATTCTAATAGCACAAAGAATAACACCAAGATTCAGTAAGTAGGATTCTATTAAACTGAAACACAGCAAAATAAATAATCAACAAAGTGAAGAGACACTGCAAGGCAGTGATGATGAACCTTTTAGAGATTCATGCCCAAACTGCAACCCAAAACCCATTTATTTATCACAAAGTGCCAGTACTACAATTAAACCTGAATATGAAAGGGTTTTTTTTAGAAAAAAACCTCACACATTCACTTCTTTCACCTTAAAAGAAAAACAATATGCATATCATAGGTTTGTCACCACTGTACTACACAATAAGTAAAAAATTTACCAGATACTTTTCTGATAGAGAAGATATATCTAGAATATGTAAAGAATTCAAAAAATTTAAATCTCAAAAAACAACCCAATCAAAAATTAGGGAAATGAAATAAATACACACTTCTCAAAAGAAGTACAAATAACCCAAAAGTTCACAAAAAAAAATACTCATTATCTTTAACCATGAGGGAATGCAAAATAAAACAACTCTTTGAGATTTTGTCATACTCCAATCAGGCGGTTATCACCAAGAACATGGAAAACAACAATAGCTAACAAGGTTATTGGAGAAAAGTAACTCTTCTGCATCACTGATGGGAGTGTTAACTAGAACAACTGCTATGAAAATCAGTATGAATGTTCCCTCAAACCTAAATCAAATTTCATTTGACCCAGCCATGCATCTCCGAGATATTTTCCTCAAAATGTTAGAAATTATACTATAGTGATACATGCATTTTTTGTTTACAATAGTATAATTCAAAACCGGTAAATTATGGAAACAGCCTAGACACCCATCAACATACAAATGAAAAAAGAAAATAGGGAAGCCTGGGCCATAACCGCATGCTGTGGCAGCATCCAGCACACAGGGCAGACTCCAAACTCTGCTCCTGGGCAGTAAGACCATGCTCTACATCTGGGGCCAGCCTAAGACTGGGGAGTGGGACCAACGACCCCAGCTGGGCGACACCCAGTGAACTCCAGGCAGCGAGCAGGGCCCAAAATACAAACCCAGGCCATGACTGCATGCTGAGGCAGCATCTAGCACACGGGGCGGACTCCAAACTCTGCTTCCAGGCAGAAAGACGACAACCTGCATCTGGGGTCAGCCTACAGGACTGAAGGACCAAACACTAACTCAAAAGGGAAAAATGGCAAAATGAAAAAGCAAAATGCAATCTCAAACATATAGTCCACCAGGAGCAAGTACAGGAGACACTGAAATACAGGACCCCAAAAGTAACACACCAGAAATCTCTGAAAAGATAGCAAGTGAAATAAAAAAATGACTCCATGAGCCAATAGAGGAAGTCAAATTAGAAGTACTCTCCCATATAAAGATAGAAATAACAACCTTAGTAAAGGAGTTGTTGAATGCAGTTAAAGAAGAAATCAAGAAAAAAGTACAGGGGCATGGGAAACTGATTGAAACCTTGAAGGAACAATATAAAAAACAAGCAGAATTCATGAAACAAACTCAAAGAGACATCCAAGAAACAAAAAATTCTATTCAGCATTCTTTCAGCATGCAAAACAGCTTAAATGAAGCTGAGGATAGGATTTCAGACCTTGAGGACAGGATCACAATTAGTGATCAGGAAAGGATAGAAATTTTAAAAATAACAAAGCAGCATGAAATGAAAACCCAGACACTTCAAGTTGATGCCAAGAGCAACAATATAAGATTAATGGGCATTAGTGAAGATGCAGGAGTCAATGCAAATGACATACATAAAATATTCACAGAAGTAATGGCAGAAAATTTCCCAAACATGGGGAAAAAATCTAATATGCAGGTAAGTGAGGCATATAGAATGCCAAACAGTCAAAACCAACATAAATCCACACCCAGACAAAAATAATTAAGATCTCAGACATACAGCATAAAAAGAGAATACTAAAAGCTGTTAGAGAAAAGACACAATTCACCTATCAAGGAAAGCCCATTAGAATCACAGCAGACTTTTCAGGCAAGACAAGCTTGGAGTGAAGTATTTCAAGCCCTGAAAGGAAACAACTTTCAACCCAGACTGATGTAACCAGCAAAAGTTTCATTCAAATTTAATGGAGAAACAAGATACTTCCATGATAAAGAACAGCTGAAGAAATCAGGTCCACCAAACCAACCTTAGAAAGAGTATTAAAAGACATACTAGATAGAGATAAAAACAACCACAATCCCCAGAACAACAGAAAGAAACCACCAGGTAGGACAACCAATTAAATAAGGGGAAAAGCAGGAAGCAAACAACTGGAAAATAAAATGGCAAAGTCAAGCCAGTATACATCAGTGATATCCATAAATATAAATGGCCTCAATTCATCTATCAAAAGAAACAGATGGACAGAATGGATCAAGAAACACAATCCCACAATACGCTGTATACAAGAAAAACATCTGACTCAAAAGGAAACTCATAGATTAAAAGTCGAAGGATAGAAAACAGAATTCCATGCAACAGGAACTCAGAAAAAAGCAGGGGTAACTATCCTATTTGCAGACAATGTAAACTTTAAACCTAAAATGATTAAAAGAGATAAAGAAGGTCACTACATACTCATTAGTGGAAAAATTCAAGAGGAAGAATGAACAATTATAAATATTTATGCACCAAACACAGGAGCACCCAACTATATAAGACAAATACTGATGGACATGAAAAATTAAATACACAAGAATATAATTATAACAGGGGACCTTAACAGCCCATTGTCACAAAGAAATAGATCAGCTAGACAAAAAGTTACCAAAGAAATAATAGAACTGAATCATACCAGTAAGCAAATGGACTTAGTAGATGTTTACAGAGTGTTCCATCCAACCACATCAGAATACACATTTTTCTCAGCTGTAAATGGGACATTCTCAAAATGGACCCTATATTATCCCATAAAACATTCTTAAGTAAATTCAAAGGTATTGAAATTATCCCATGCATATATCTGACCACAGTGCAAACTGGAAACTAGAAATTAATGGCAAAAGAAATTGTAAAACCTGCATAAATACATGGAAATTAAATAACAACCTTTTGAACAACCAGTGGGCTACAGATGAAATTAATGAAGAAATAAAGCAATACCTACAATTCAATGAAAATATGGAAAGAATATACTGTGATCTGTGGGATGCAATGAAAGCGGTTTTAAGAAGGAAATATATAGCAATAAATTGTCATATCAAGAAAGCAGAACAAGCACAAATAAATAATCTAATGCCCATCTCAAGCTTCTAGAAAAAGAAGAGCAAGCTAAACACAAAGCTCATAGAAGAGAGGAAAATGTAAAGATTAGAGCAGAAATCAATGCAATTGAAACTAAAAAAAAAAAAATTAATGAATTGAAAAGCTGGTTTTTGAGAGAATAAACAAAATTGACAAACCCCTAGTTATTCTTATCAAGAAAAAGAAAAAACAAAAATTCACACAATAAGGACTGAAAAGGGGAAAATTACTATAGATCACATGGAAATTCAAAAGATCATGAATACTTACTTTGAAAATCTCTGCTCACATAGAGTGGAAAACACAGAGGAAATGGACAGATTCCTAAAAACATATGAACTACCAAAGCTCAACCAAGAAGATGTAGCAATTTTGAACAACTCTGTATCAGCTATTGAAATTGAAAATGTAATTAAAAACTTACCAACAAAGAAAAGCCCAGGTCTGGATGCATTCACAGCTGAATTCTACAAGAAATTTAGAGAAGATTTGATGCCAATACTCCTTAAACTCTTCAATGAAATTGAGAAGAAAGCAATCTTCCCTAAATCATTTCTGGAGGCAAGTATTACTCTGATACCAAAACCAGAGAAAGATCCAACCAAAAAAGGAGAACTATAGACCAATCTCACTAATGAACAATGATGCAAAGATTCTCAATAAAATACTGGCAAATAGAATGCAGCAAATCATCACGAAGATTATACACCATGACCAAGTGGGGTTCATTCCAGGAATGCAGGGATCATTTAACATATGCAAATCAATAAATGCAATACACCACATCAACAGAGCCAAAAACAAAAACCACATGGTCATCTCAATAGATGCAGGAAAAGCTTTCGATAAAGTCCAACACATGCTTATGATAAAAACCCTTCAGAAACTTGGAATACATGGTGTCTACCTCAACCTTATAAAGGCCATCTATGACAAACCAACAGCCAACATTATACTAAACAGACAAAAACTGAAAGCTTTCACTTTAAAATCAGGAACAAGACAAGGATGTCCATTATCACCACTCCTTTTCAATATAGTTCTGGAAACACTAGCCAGGGCAATCAGACAAGAGAGAGAAATAAAAGAAATAGAGATAGGAAAGGAAGAAGTTAAATTATCACTATTTGCAGATGACATGATACTCTATATAGAAGACCCAAAAAATCTCTATTAAAAGACAACTAGAGGTAATAAACAAGTTCAGCAGTGTAGCTAGATACAAAGTCAATGCTCAAAAATCAATAGCATTCCTGTACACAAACAAAAAACTCACCAAGAGAGAAATTATGGAAATATTACCCTTCACAATAACATTTAAAAAAAAAAAAAGAAACACTTAGAAATCAGCCTAACTAAAAATGTAAAAGACCTATATGCTGAAAATTATACTACACTGAAAAAGGAGATTGAAGAGGATGCTAGGAAATGCAAGGATATTCCTTGCTCTTGGCTAGGAAGAACCAACACTGTGAAAATGGCCATACTCCCAAAACTGTTATACAGATTTAATGCATCCCAATCAAAATACCATTGACATACTTCACAGATCTAGAGAAAATACTACTAAAATTCATTTGGAAACAGAAGAAACCTAGAATAGCAAAGGCAATTCTAGGCAACAAAAGCAAGGCAGGAGGCATCTCAATTCCTGACTTGAAACAGTACTATAAAGCCACAGTGATAAAATCAGCATGGTACTGGCAAAGAAATAGACCTGAGGATCAATGGAACAGATTAGAAGATGCAAGCACAACTACAAAGACTCTCAGCCACCTCATATTTGACAAAATGGCTAAACATATTCACTGGAAGAAGGATAGCCTCTTTAATAAATGGTGTTGGAAAAATTGGCTCTCCACATGCCGAAGACTGAAACTAGATCCAAGCCTATCACCATGCACAAAACTAAAGTCCAAATGGATCATGAACCTAAATATCCAAACAGTAACACTGAATCTACTGGATATCATGATACGTAGAAGTCTTCGAGACATAGGGGTAGACAGAGAATTCATGAACAAAATGCCAACTGCATGGGAAACATTTCAAAGAATGAACAATTGGGATCTCATATTATTGAAAAGTTTTTGCACTTCAAAAGAAATCATCAATAGAGTGAAAAGAAAACCCACAGAGTGGGAAAGAATTTTAGCCAGCAACCCCTCAAACAAAGGACTTACGTCCAGAGCATATAAAGAATTGAAAAACATCAAGCCCCCAAATTCAAAGACCCTCTCCAAAAATGGGCATCTGAGATGAACACACAGTTCTCAAATGAAGATATACAAATGGCAAATATATACATGAAGAATGGTTCACCATCACTGGTCATTCAAGAAATGCAAATTAAAACAACATTGAGGTTTCACCTCACTCTGGAAAGAATAGCTGCCATCAAAAAGTCAACTAATAACAAATGTTGGTGAGGCTCTGGGGAAAAAGGAACACTGCTCCACTGTTGGTGGGAGTGCAGACTGGTGCAACCACTATGGAAATGCATATGGAGAATTCTCAGAAGACTAGGATTGGAAGTTCCATTCAACCCAGCTGTTCCCCTCCTGGGTATTTTCCCAGAAGAACTGAAAAGGTCATATCACAGTGATATATGTGCACCCATGTTCATAGCAGCACAATTTGTAATAGCTAAATCTTGGAAACAACCAAGATGCCCATCAACCGCAGAGTGGATGAAAAAGATGTGGTATTTTTATACAATGGAATATTACTCAGCTATAAAAAGGATGATCTTGAGGCCTTCATAGGTAAATGGCGACAACTTGAGACTATTCTCATTAGTTAAATAAATAAGAAACAGATTTATACATATCACATTGTGTCTCTAGTGTAAAAAGTAATAAGAACTATAAGAGTAACAAAACTCCAAATTGTAAAAAAGAGAGGAAAAGAAAGTGCTCTAAGGGATATAATTGCATATATGTTTGAGTGTGTAGGATTGATAACCATATTGCTGAATCTTTGTTGGATCATTGAGCAGAACTGTTTGCAGTCTCACTGTTTGAATGCCCACTATGTATCCTTTAATTTTGTAACATGAACAACTATATCCAAGATGACAATATGTAATTTATCAACTAGTGGTTTCTTAGTGCTTTTTTTCCTTGTTTTTCTTTTTTTCCTTTGGAATTCTGTATTGTTGCTACCCTTTTTCTGTTTTGTTTCTTTTTTCTCTTTAAATAAAATAAATTTTAAAAAAAGAAAATATGATCCACAGACATGATGGAATATTATCAGTCAGATACAGGTTAAATCTTGCAATGGTTTCTCATATAAGAAACCCAAAATATAAATAAGAAAAAAGACTGATCCTTGGAAGATGTCTATATTCAAGTTGAGAACAAAAAGGAAAAATCAACAATAAATAATAAAACCTGACCAGAAATTTAAAAATATCTAAAATGAATTCATTAATTCAAACCTAAAGGATGGATGATAGGAAACAGAGAATCAGGTTTTTTGCAAATGGGAAAAGAGATCAAAATAATTAAGAATATATATATATATTCTTAAACATATATAAATATATATTCTTAAATATATATATATATATATATATATATATATATATATTCTAAATAATTAAGAATAATATGGGGAATATGTATATTCCCCCAAAATGATTGCAATTATTATGTATCACAAAAATATGCCAATTAAAAAATACAACATCTGACCCATAGCTTTAGTTCTGTATCTTTTCAGATTACAAATAGTTAGAATCCCATGATTTATAGACAGAAAGTGGCTCATATCATAAAACCGTGCTGAAATCAGAATCACAGGAGGAAAACTTTTGTGAATATGTAACTTTATGTCAAAATAATTATAAAAATTTGAAACTGTTCATTCTTACGACAGTATTCTAGAAAAGTAATGATAAAGTTCATGAAAATTTACAAGTCATACTGATCCAAGGTTCTTTTAACAATACCCATCAATGAGGTCTTATCATATGAAATTATAAATGTTGGCTTATTATGTAGAGCAATAGGAATCAATGATTCTAAATAATCCATATATCCAGGTAATCAGGGAGAATCTTCTCTATGGGCACAGCATAACAGATTCAAGAGATTAGTCCTTTTTATACTTTTTCCTGTATAAGTTTCCTAGTAATGAAACCATAAATTCATGAAAGAGAACATGAAGAGGCTTTGCTGTACTACTAAATTAGAGTGGGATGAATGACTTATTATAAATACACAATAATTAAAGCAATCTAAATAAAGTTATACAAATATGAATAAAATTATACAAGCAGCAACCATGAGAAACAAGAAGACAATTTTCTGTAATGAGAAACAAGAAGCCAATTTTCCCTTCCCATGAGTCAGCCTGAGTATGGGCTGGGAGATAAGAACCACCTCCCCCCAGCAAACAGTGGATTTGGAGGAATACAGGCTGAGTTGATAGCAACTGAGGTACAAAAACAACTTAAAGCTTGTATTGTTTGATTGATTTTGCAGGTCTAAAACCAGTAGTCTGAGAATGTATTTAGAGCATAACAATATGCAATATAGCAACTATGGGAGATTCCCTTCGTCTTGTTTCTGAAATCCAACATTGTTCTCACTGTTTTCTTTTGTTCCACTTCATTGTTTAGTTTTATTCAATGTTTTGTTTTGATTGGTTTTATCCTGTTCTGTTTTATTTGATTTTATTATGTTCAATGGTATGACCAGCAATTTTGAAGATAACAAGTCACATTATGTTAGTCATTATTGATTTTCTATTATCCTGTTTTGAAGTCCTGTATCATTTTCATTGTTTTGTTTTGATTATCTTTATTCTGTTTTATTTTCTTTGGTTTTATTCTCTTTAAAATAAGTTTCTTTAAAATAATAATAAATAAAATTATGCAAAAAGAAATCAAAAGAAGTCATAGAGAAGTCATAAACAAGTGATGCATCCATAGTGATTAAAAGAGGTGATGAGATGGAATTTTTGCCTTTTGGGAATCTGTCAGCTAAAGATATGCAATGAAAGATGCTCTTCCTTTCTTTAATAATTATAACAGCAAATATTTGTATAGCATGACTGAGTACCAGGCACTCTTTTGAACATCTTGTACATGTCAACTTATATAATTCTCTTACCACCACTCTTGGTCCTCTATTTACAGAAGACCTTGGGCTTCTCCTGTGTTCCTTAGGCTTTAAGAGGCCCAAGGTTTGGCAGTGGCAAGAGACCAAACCAAGGACTGGTCACTGACAATCTGTCCCTCGGAATCTGTGTACTCCATCCTTGTCCTTCTTGCCAGCCGTATTTCTTGGCTTCTTACTCACTGTTTGGTGAGTGACCTATTCTACTAGTCTGCCCTGTCCTAGGAGAGAGAGTACAGTGCTGCTTCTGTTGATCATGAGCAAGTCCAGACCAACACAGTGTGAAGTGCATAGAAGAGTTACTTCTAAAAAAGCCAGGCTTACTCATTTAGGGTGTGTGCTTGGGGACAACATGGACTTCTCTACAGGAAGGTCTCCAATAGTCTCTTGAAGTACACCTTTACTGTTCTTTCCTACCACTGTCTCTTCCTTTATCCAAGTTCAATTATTGCTCAATGCACCTCACAACTTCTACTCCATTTTCCAAAAACTATGAGAAAAACTTTATGATTTTTTTAAAAAGCCACAAAGTTGGACCTCTGTCCCACTCACCATATATTCAAATACAAACAACTCAAACCTCACAATAATTTTAAGGATTATTTTTATAGAGCAAATTCAATCTATTATAATAGCCTTATTAGACAAGATTCTAAAATGATAAAATGACTTGAAGAATGACATTCATTCTTAAATAAACATTCCATCATTTTTCACAAAACTCTATACAACAGAGTTTCAGTCATTGATCCTTTTGAAATATTGAAAGCTGGTCATGCACTTTCTGTCATGTCAAATGAAAACTTCATACTATTTACTCAAAATATGTTTACTTACTGTTTTTTTCAATTTAAAGAAAAAAAACAAAAAGAGGTTAGAAATAATACATAATTTCAAAAAAAAGTAAGAAATCACTAGTTGATAATTACATATTTTCCTCTTAGAAATAGTTGTTCAAGTTACATAAGTAAAGCATACAAAGTGGACATTTAAACAGTGAGACTGCAAACAGTTCTGTTCACCTACCCAACAAAAACTTAGTAATATGGTTATCAATCTTACACACTTAAACATACATGCAGTTACATCCTTTAGAGTACTTTCTTTTCCTCTCTTTTTTTTACAGTAACAATAATCAATTCTCATAAACTGTTTAGAAGTTCTACACATGCATGAATCTCTACATGTATACCTATCCTTTCTGTATTAGACAGAAAAACAAATCAAAACAAGACAACAAAGTAAATTCCTAGAAAAGCAAAAAATAAAAAAGTTATATAGAACCACAATACTAGGTGATCTACAGTAGTTACTATGATGTCTCTTGTTATTTTCAATAGAATTGTCTATATCATTAGGCATAGTATAATTGGACATAGCAGTACATAGCAATATTAATAAAAACAAAACATTGGAGACATTATATGACTTCAAAAGCAGTTAATAATCCAACCAGAATGGGTATCCTGTTGAATCTTGTCATCTTCAGAATAGTTGCCTCTAGTCTCAGAATTGATACTATCAGACATATCATACTCAAATAAAATCAGTCAAGATAAAACAGGATAATCAAACTGGTATGGGTATACTATTGAATCTTGTCTTCAGAGTAGTTGCCTCTACTCTCAGACTTGATACTATCAAGCATACCAGATTTGAATAAAATCAGTCAAGACAAAACAGCGATCTAATAAACCAGATTCAAATAAGGTCAGTCATAGTAAGACTGTAAGTAATACAGGGCTTCAGTTTAAGCTAATAGGAAATTAAGGATAGTTACCATAGTATATCCTGCTATTTTGGGGGTAGATATTTGTGCTTTCAAATGTAGTACGAGTAGAAAGACTGGAACAGAATAAAATCGAACTAAACAGACTGGAACAGAATAAAATCAAACTAAACAGAGCTATAAGAATAATGTGGTTCCTAAATCCTGATACACTATTAACAATGTCTTCTGCCTTCCTTTTTTAGACAATTCCTTCCCTTTCACTTTCTCAGGGTGCTTTGTACATTTCAGGTTCCACTAACTCCTTTAGTTTTTAGATTAGGGGGGCCACCCACTATCCACCTAAGTGTTTCTGAACCTTTTTACCCCTGATCTTGATCATGAGCTGTATTCCTTTACTTACTAAAGCCTCAAGGTTTTCTTTCCTTATAGCTGAGTAGTTCTCCACTGCACAAAATGTCATGGGTTTCCAACCTATCTGCAGCTGCTGGATGAGCTGTCCCTATTTCTCTCTGGTTCCCTGTCACATAGAGCATTGTTTTCTCACCTTTGACTTTCAGTTCATTAACCCTCTTTCAGGTTGATTGTGTTTCCTATTCTGAGCATCTAGATGGACCCTATCTCCTGATCTACTCTGCCTGTGTTTCTTTTTGTTAGGGTATCCAAGCCAATCTTCTCTGCCTCATCTCTGTTATGCTAATTTTTCTGTCATTGTTTACTTTTCTCCTTCATTCCACTGTCTACCCCTTCAATGAGGCCTTTCTGCCATTGTTCCTGGAATCCTGGTGATTTTTTTCTCTCTCCCTCTAGAATGTCCTTCAGTATTTTTTTGTAGGGTTGGATTGATGCTCATGAACTCTTCCAGATCCTCTTTGTCATGGAAACATCTTGTTTCTTCATTAATTTTGAGTGATAGTTTTGCAGGGTACATCAATCTGGGTTGGAGTTTATTTTCTTTCAAAGCTTGGAATATTTCACTCCAAGCTCTTCTTGATTTGATAGTTTGCATCAAGAAGTCCTGTGTAATTTCAATGGGTTTTCCTTTATAGGTAATCTGTTTCTTTTCTCTGACCACTTTAATATTCTGTTCTTGTGATGAATTTCTGGGATTTTGATTATTATATGTCTGGGTGTAGATCTGTTTTGGTTGTAGCTGGCTGAAGTTCAGTATGCCTCATATATCTGAATATCATTTTCTTTTCCTATGCTTGTGAAGTTTTCCTTAATTATTTCTGTGAATATCCTTTTTATTTCATTTGTATTTGCCCCTGCTGCTTCGCTCATTTTTTTATTCTTAAGTTATAAATCCTCTTGTCATCTTCTAGCCTTTGTATTCTTACTTCCTGGTTCCTTGTTATTTTTAAGAGATCCTTCCTTTTGCAGTCACACATTGCAAATCTATCTTCAAGTTTTGAAAGTCTGTCTTTATTTTTTGTCAAGAAATTTTGCCAGCTTTCAAATGAGTTTTTAATTTCCTGGTATTCTCTTTGGATCTGTTTCATGTATTCTAGATTTTGTTTATATTCTTCATCAAAGGTTTCTCTCCTTTTTCTGGCTTCCTCCATTCTTCCATCTGTGTCTTCTTGAGAAGTGCTTAGCATTTCTTTTATTAATCTTCTTATATCTTGCTTCCCTAGAGTTAGAATTTCAGATTTAAGTTCATTGATGAGGTCACAGAAGTATTTCTTTATTTCCGTTGAGGCCGTGTCCAATATTGCATGTTTACTGCCCTCAATCCCTTTTGTATTTACCTCTTCTGGACTTATTTTCCCTGGGTCAGCAGCTGGAGGTTTTTTCTTGTTTCTTTCTCTTGTCATGTTTCTGGTTTCTTTCAGACAGGTGTACGGTAGAGGTCTTAGGTCCTTTCCATATGGCTTATGTTTTTTCTGAAACATACTGGCTAGAGATTGCTGCCCTCTCCAGTTTGCTGTTGATCTTTGAGGTGCACACAGGGGCAATGTGGGCTGGTCCCTCTCCTCTGAGCCAGTCAACCAGTGAGTGCCTTCAGCACATTAGTCTGTGTCTTGTGAATGTGACAGGTTTGGGACAGTTTCATCCCTGGCTATTGGATCCTGACCAGGGGTGTGGCCCAGCCCAAGCAGATCCCACCAGTCTGCTTTGGGCCAAGAGAAACCAACTGATGCCACTGTGGCTGCTGGTTCAGACCCATCCTGCCCAATTCCAATATGTCATCTAGCTGGTCGCCCCATCTGTGGGACCCAGTTCCCAGCACTCACCACTGTCAGTGCAGCTCGCCTCACCAGTTCTGCTCCCTGTTGTGGTGCCTCCTCCCGCCAAGGGTCTTGGGCTCACCAACCCCCGATTTTGGCAGGACCAGGACCCCAGCTTGATCATGAGTTGCCCAACTCTAAGATGCACCCAGCACAGCACAGGACCAGGTCCAATGGGAGCACGCCCAGCTCCAGCCCTCTATCCATGCTTGCTTGCTTTCTTTCTTTCTTTCTTTCTTTTTTTCTTTTTCCTCAGTTTCTTCCTGGCTTGTAAGAATTCTTTCCCTTTCGTCTGATCTTCTCCATGGTGTTAAATTCTAGCTTCTGAGTTGTTTTTCTCAGAGAGGCTCCTATCATGCTATCTATCAATATGCCATCTTTTTTTGACCTTCTACAATTTCAAAAGATTCAAGATTTCTGTAAAATAGTTCTTACTTGAATACAATGCTATTTACAGATGAAAAAACAAGACTTTAGAATTTGCCAATAAAAGTTGTAAAGCAATGTCTTCTGTATTGTTGCCTTTGCAAAAACAGTAAGTTTTCTCTAATAAATAGGGAAGAAAATACTAACTATTCACATTCTTAGTAATACAACTAAATTTAGAGTTTGTGAAGAATGGCTTTCTATCTACTGGTTGTAGGTTGAAAAATGAGGCCTCTTATTATCTCTTATGTCTTTTATTCTCATTATCACATTTTCAAAATGTTACTATCTCATTTTTTCCCATATTTTCTTCTCTGCTCCCTCTCTATAGTTGATCCCTTCTTCCTGTGCTTTTCCAGCACACTACTATCTTCTGCTAGCTATTTCTCACCACTCTTCTTTTACTCCATCCTGCATACTTCTGGGTGCATTCAAGTCATCTGCCTCCCTTCAAAGTTCCAGAGGCAGATGGCATACCCATTTTGTTGAGTGGGAGTGCCACTGTGTGCCAGCCTATGGGAAAACAGAGCAAGGAGACTGGTGGTAAGGGTGACAATAAAAATGCTGCCCTGCTAAATAAAGCTTATTATGTTCTAGATTTAACTGCATGTATATTATATGCACATATAAATATGAGTAGACTCTGATAAGAAAGCAGAAAGAGTCAGACAAAATTTTGTTTAAGCCAAAACTCATGGAACAGCATAAAGCAAAAATAAGACAACAAACTAAACTCTGAGATAATTTAATAACACAGTAGTGCTACCTCGTTAACCTTGTGTCCAAGCAAGAATATTTTAAGCTTACATTGTTTAAATAAAGTCTTTATACTTCACTTCAATTTGCTAGATAACTTGAAGTTATATATGAGAAAAATGAATTTCAAAATATGGATATTTCTGTCTTATCTTTTCACTTGTTTTTTAGCTTTCAATTTCTTAATTCCTAAAAGCAAAGAAAATTGACTGGAATACAAAGAGTTCATTTACTTTCGTTGGCTGTCTTTATCCTCTCCGGTTTCCCCATATCTCTTTCCACTTAATTTGTTCAGGTCCAAGGGTCTTATTTCACTGGTCAGTAGCCGCTGAGAGGTAGGGCATCTTTTCAGAAATACACTGTCTAACTTTGTAAGATATTCACCGGTAAATGAAGAACTGGATTTTGAAAAACACAGAACTTGTGCTATTTAAGTCAACAACAATAGTAGCCACCCTAAGTCCCAACTCTGAGAATTTTCATTATTGTTTAAAACTCACTGTTGTGCTTGAAGCTTGAAGTAAAAGTTCTAATTCTGTGTTCTGCCACATGCACAGGAATTTCTTTACAGAATAATTTGCATCTGAAGGACATGTACCTGAGCACCAAGTGGAGAAAGTCCTCAAACCCCAATAAGAATCAATATAAGGGAAAAGTTTTCATTTATTATCTCAGATTATTACAGTAATTCACAAGCAGGCAGGCTATTTAGTAACATGATCGAGTTTTCTGTTCTAAACAGTGATTATCAACATGGAATATCTGGACCCAAAATTCTGTCCTAGCAGAAGTTAACTTAAATGGCATAACAGCTTTATTGAATCTGAAGAATATTTCTCTACCCAATGCTTTCTAAAGTTGTAAGATTACTTGAAGAAAGGTGTTTTATGAAAGATTAAGAAAACTTTGTCTAAGCCAAAACTTATGAAACCATCAAGCAACTTATTTTAAGAAAATATTAATTAAACTTTATAATGCTCTTTCCTTGTATTTGCATTAAAATGTTGCTCTGCATACAGTTAAGAGTTGTGTGATTTTAAGCATTCTTTCTATTCTTATTGTATTGTTTTTAATGTCTCCAAAGATTGCCCTCAGTAGTTTCATGTGTCTTTTTTTTATTGTGCCCTTGGACTTTTTTTCCTCAAACTCTACTATTTTTAATCCATTAATTATTTTTATCTTCATGCTCTTTTCTTTTCCTCAGAGCATTAAAAATTAATAGCAATGGAAGATGGTGGAATAGAAGCTAGTAGCAGACCATAGCCTCCCCAGGGCCTAGAATTTAGAACACCTGGAAAACAACTTAGCAAGAACAAAGAGAGTATGAGCTCCAGAAATCAAGAAAAAGCTGATAGGAAAAGTAAAAGTTATGGATAAACTGAAGACAATGTAAATAAAAGGACAAAGAAATCTGGAGAATTAACTCCTGTTTCTGGGGTTGGGAGGGAATCTTGACTCTAAAAGCACAAGATAAAACTGGAGAGGACCAGTAGCCTCAGTGATAACTGCAGGGCAGCTCAAGGAAAAATCCACGTTTATCCTAAGTTGTAAATAGAGTGAGGTTTTATTCAGAAGGTGACTACTTCTGCACAGTAGGGTAGCTTTAGAAAATAAATCTATTGCAGCAATTCCATATTTAGGAGTGATTTAAGCAAGAGCCATTTTGAGAAGGGTTTTTTTTTTTTGAGGTTCAAACTATCTTTAATGGTCACAGTTGTGAATTCTTCAATGGTCAAATAACCCTATGAGTTTACTCCTTGCTTTTTTTTCCCCCTCAATTTGATTTTATGAGAGATTATCATGCACCTAATCCACAGAGAGCCATGATGAAAAGAGATCCATTTTAACTTGAAATAAAATCCATATAAGGAACAACTATTCAGGAATATTTTATATTTTCAAAATACTTATGAACAGTTTAATTAGAAAAATAAATGCAATGGGATTATCTTTCAGTTTCTAAAAGTAGGTATGAATTAAACCACCCCTTAAAAAAACAAAATTAAACCATCCCTTTAAAAAAAAAAACAAAATCACATTTCTAGTAAGCTTTCTTATAGTAAAGAATAAAACAAGCTATGCTGAAGTACAAAAACCTGAAATTCTGAGCATAAAAATAATTTATTGATTAGACATTTGATTTATTCAACCATTAGGCCTACTGAACACAACTGTGGAGTAGGAAAAAAAATTCCATCCAACGCCTGCATCATTTCAAATTTCCTGGGGACAGTTTATATGTTCTGTGTTATAGCCTCAAGCTGAAACATCCACGTGGGCTCAACATGGATTAACTTTTTAACAAAAGGACATGAGAAACTTTGTGTACACCCAAGTTGGCAAGTATCATTAGTAATACAACTTTTGGAAACATTCTCAGGCACAGTAGCACTGCCTGCAATGACAGTCTTTGATAATCAAAGAAAAGACTACCATTAAATATAATCTTACAAACAGGAAAAATATGTGTGCTTTTGCCAATGGATTGCTTTACATATTGGGTAAAATGTCACAATGACATTTTCCTTCTATGAGATTAAAAATTACCTTTAACTGACATCAACTTTTAATGGATAATCAAATATTAAAAATCAGACAAAAGTAAAATCAATTTAACCTAAATGTAATTTAGGGAAGAAATGAAGGACTAGTCATATGGAAAAATGGCTGCACTTCTTTGGCTAAATCAGAAAAAAAATGCCAATTGAACATTTTCAGTCAAATTTTATTATTAAAAAAAGCAGCAGATCAACATTACAATTCAAGAATCTAATCTAAGTATGCACATGACAACAAAGTATATCTGAGTATGGAGTGCAAAACTTTTCCAAAAAACCAAATACATTATCTCCAAAGACCCAAATAATAGAATGCTTTTTTAAGCCTTTTGTTAAGTGGAATCATAAAGAACTAAAAATTTATTGCTAGGAAAACAAATTTGTAATAAAGTAGTATGAATCTTGGGTACTAAGGATAATCTATTGAATCATGAAGCTGATGTGGCAAGAGCTCTGTGAGGTGTGTATGTACGTGTGTGTGTGTGTGTGTGTGTGTGTGTGTGTGTGTGTGTGAGAGAGAGAAAGAGACTATAAGCCAGTTGACCCAAGAGCAACTGAAGTATCTAAGTTATTCAGTTAAGACCAGACACCATCATGTTAATTCCCCATTTGAGAAGGCAATTAAAATTCAACAATTTCAACAGCTCACAAAGCAAATTAAAAAATGCAGAAATTAAATCTATGTTCAAAGAGTTTTTTCCAGGTCATTTTCAGCACCCCAAGAAAAATAAATATTTTCAGGACTATGACAGGTGAAAACACAATGAACGTTCCTGGAATCAGGTATTTTTCCTCACTATTTGATACTATACTATAACAAATTGTACTTCTCATAGTTCTGTTGTAATTTTCTTTAAACCCTGTTTAATATAATTTTTTATAAATTGTAAAAATGTTGTGAATCTGATTCCAGTTCCTTTTCATCTATTTGTATATCGATAGTTAATATATTGGCTACCAGTTCTAATCAGGAAAAAATTTTGGAAATACCTTCATTATGACAGCATAGTCAGCAGAAATCACTAATTTACAAGCAAACCATAAATGGTTCAGTTATACAGAAAGCACATTTTGTTGACTGAGTTTTGTTGTCTGAATATTCTTTCCCATGATGCTTGACGAAAGACTCCATCTTGTAAACATCAGTGTGCACAGTCTCACTACTATGCAGTCTCACGTCCTTGGACAGGACGCTGGTTCATAGCTGGTGAAAAGCTAGAAGAGTCCGAGTTTCAATGACTGATAAACCTACACCCTGCAGAGGAAAGCACTTTTCCGTTTTTGCTACTTAGGAATGTGGTAGAAATGTATGCTGAGATAGCCCAGTCAATCCTTCTCTCTCTCTCTCTCTCTCTCTCTCTCTCTCTCTCTCTCTCTCTCTCTCTCTCTGTTTCTAATGCTGGGTACCTTAGCTATCCTCTTCTGTAGCTTTATCCAGGCAATGATTACTGTTCACATTCTGCAAGGATAATTTCACTGGGTCATACTCCCAGAGTTGCCTTTTAGGTAGTGGCATCTGAGCATGGTAACTGGGCCATTAAGTTTGGAAACATCCAAACAAAGGTCATCTGTTCTAATTGCTAATCTAATCTAAGTATGCACTTGACAATGAAGTACATCTGCATATGGAGAGGAAAGGTTTTCCAAAAAGCCGTCAAATATATTATTTCTGAATACTCATATAATTAAATGCTCTGAATAAGAGAAAAGGCAGTGTAAGAGAAAACCTGATTACTTCCCATACCTCCTGGAAATGTGTAATGTGTCACTTTCTGAGACACAGGTCCAACATGTGAGCATGTAACAATTTCCAAAGTTCCTCCACACTGCCAGATCCTAAAAAAAATCTAGATTTTCTCCTCCCCCAAATATCCATTCCACTATCATATGTTCCAGTTTCCTGAAAGTAATCTCTGTCTATTGAAAAATGGCCTCCTGCCAGGTAGGTGTTCTGACAGGAAGAGTTTGGTCACCTTTCCTTCTGTCCAGTTCTCTTTGGGGCACAGGAGCACAGCGAAAATTGAGTCATATCAGACCATATGACCATAGCATATGACCATATATCATATCAGAGCCTGCCACATACTTAAAAGTACCATCGCTGATCGTATCAATGATGGGACATACACTGTTCTCCTGTAAAGTTTGATCCTGGCTAAGATCCCACTGTACACTTGTAGTGGGCATCCAAGAAGGTGATCACTTGGCCTTCAGAAACAGCAGCCCCTTTCAAGCTTGCTCTGATCAATCCAGAACGCTGTTCCATTTGAATTACATGAACCGGCACTTTTAGTTTTTTCACATAACTCTCCAGAGTTCTTTTCAAAAAAATCTCTTTCACTGGCATCTTCTCCTAGAACAACTTCTACCATATGTCTTGGTGAGCGATTAATGACACTATGAACAGTCTGAAGAAGTGTGCTCCAAGCCTCATTATGGGAAACAATCGCCACACTTGTTGGAAGATTATCTGGATGCACCTTTATTTTACACCCTTCTAACCTGACATCTGGTAAACTTGTTGAGTGCAATCAGCCTACTTGCCATCAAATTGAACTGATTGATTTTAAACACTTCTTTCATTTTCTCCTGATCCTCTCTAGGAATGACGACTGGTTTCTTGTTTCTCCAGGAGGCTTTGCACTGGCTCTAGAACATCCCCAGCAGGAAGCCCTCTCTCCTATTCTCCTCACATCTGTTGCATTCACTGAAGTAAAGCAGCAGGAACATACCCAAGAGTACCAGAATCAGGCAGGTGGCTAGGACCACCTTGCAATATGCAAATTTGCTCATGGCACTGTAAGTCAAATGAAAAGGAAAAGATCAAGGAAATTATCCCGATCTAGCTTTATCAGAAATCACGTTAGTAACCAACCTCGCTGCATGCGCAGCAGCTGCCAGCGCCCCACCAGCCAGCCCGGGGTGGTCACTACGCAGTTCCACAGGCGTGCTGCTCAGTCTCCTCAGCCACTGCCCACGACTCCCCAGGCAGGAGGGCTCACCCCAGTTGCTCCAGCCCCAGGCTCTGTGCCGGGCCTCCCCGGCTGGGCGTGCTAGTCTGGGTCTCCCTGTTTGCTGCACCGCTGCCACGCTCTCGGGGCGAGCCTGGGCCTGGGCCGCCTGCATGCCCAGAGGGGTATTACTTGAGACACACCTCAAGGTGTCTGGGGTCGCTCTGTTGCTGTGACTGGGTCAAACATGGTCAAAAAAATCCAGTTGTGGAAGAGAAGCCCTAGTTTGAGAACTTTATGAGAGCTTGAGAACTTTAAGGAAGAAATGTTCAAGCTGTGGAAAACTCAGGCCATGAAGAACAGTCCTGCCCTCTGTTATGAGAAGACAGACAAACAGACAAACAGATGGTTTTGAACAAATTAGGTGTAAATATGCTAGGATCAAGCCCAGTGGGTTACTGGTTCCCTTTGCTCTTCTTCCAGTACTGAAGTCAGTGGTGTGGTTGGTTTCTTCACCTGCATTAGCAAGCAGAAACACCAAATTGACACTCAGGATCTGGAGGCAGATTTATTTTATGTCCACATGGCACTGATAGGGATCATTCCCAGAATATCAGGCCCTGATCTCTAGTGGTCTAGGGCTTATATGGGATAAGCAAACAGGAGTACAGAAGCAGAATGGCTTGTTGATATGGATTAAAAACTGGTGGTCAACGCCAGCTGGATTATATCACCATGGTGCTGAGCATAGATGTTTCACTTGAGGAAAGTTACCAGCATAAATGGAGATGTGGAGAAGGGGAAGAGAGGTGTTGCAGCACTGAGGCGCTGTGGTTTGTCCTACGTGTTGCTGTTTGAGCCGTTTGTTCTCCTGGAGGAGCTCTGGTCCTCACATCAAGCATTGCTTCCTGGCTCCAGAGGGGAAGACGTGTGCTGCTTAATCTCCAGGATGAACTCGTCACACTGGCTTCCCGGCATGTACTCGACTGTGCTTATCATCAGAGGAGCTCAGGGCCTCTGTGTACTGAGGGTGGCTGTGGTGCTTTCCAGGACAGCCCTGGTCTTTGCTGTGAGTGTGACTTCTTGGCTCCAGCATAGAAGCCTCAACCTATCAGTACAGCTCCTTTACCCTCCTGGCAGAGACTTCCTAGCTTCCACCACTGACCCTCGGGCCTTCCCAGCACGGATCCGTAAAACAGACTGGCATGAGTGTTTCTTGTGGGCTCTAGACCTCCAGTTGGACTCATGGGAGGCATTGTCATGAGCTCTTAGTTTTCATCTGGACTCATGTGGGACATTGCTGTGGGATTCTGGCCCTTGGCTGAATATTCTATGTCTTTAGTGTTGTGGATAGATTTCCTGCATTTTCTTGTGTTAACTCTGAGTGACCATCCTAAAACAATATTATAAACTCCATGTTCTCATTCTAATTGTTCTCCTCACAACCCCTGCCTACAACAGTTGTCAACTAGGAATTGTTTCTTACAGCATGCATCACTGTGACCAGCCATTTCTGGGACACAGAAGCAACCAGAACTACAACAAGAACTGCTACCTGGGCAACTAAGAAACTGAAGTATCCTGGCTGGGGGACCATTTGCTGTTACACACTTACTCACATGATGAGGAATATGCTCCTGCTTAGACATTTGCCACATCCCTCAGTGTACAGACTGAGGCCTTTGGAGCAAGCAGGGCATTTCACAAGCTTAAATCCACAGGCTGCAAAGCTACTTGAGCTTACCAGAGTACAGAAAAGGAAAACAAAAAATAAAAGCTACTAGAAAGCATACAGACCCATGCTGGATAACATACTAACTAAACCCTCCCAGGAGAAAGGTGAAGCAGGATTCAGCATTCACATAGTAACAAAGAGTGTGGAAATGTAACAGGCCCCAGTAGTCCTAACTCATTAGCTGTTATGATTTGTGCCTAGATGTCCCCCAAAGCCTCATTCAGTTTTAGTCTGGCCTTTTTCGGATGTGGCTGAACCTAGTGTGTGTGACTGATTGGTACTACAATGCTGGGACTAAGGGTGGGTGATTGCTGGATTAACCCACTGATTAGATTGGCACCAACCTAATCCACCGGCCCAGACAGAGTATAAAAAGGGAAAGGAAGACACTATTAAGGTTCAGTTGTTGATTTTGTTGCCTTTTGTTGCCAAGAACTGTTGCCCCTATGCCATGGACCACCCTGCCTTGGACTCAGTCAGTTATGTACTGAAGCATCTACAGGTTTTGAGCTAAGTAAGTTTTATCCTCTAACTTTGAGTGTCTAGTATTTTGTCTCAGCAGTGAGAAAAGTAACTAAGACATTATTCCTCTTCCACACCTAGTGATTCCAATGTCACAGGCTCTGGAAAGACATTACCCACACATACACCTCAGTTAGAGGAAATTTTTGGACTCATGTCCTTTTGTTTGTTTTGCAGGTTTATTTTGGTTTTTTTCTGCTTCCTTTTCTTTTAGGTTTGTTGTTTGTGTGTGTATGTGTGTGTGTGTGTGTGTGTGTGTATGACTTACCTAGTTCTATTTATTTTACTTGTTATATGGATTTTTATCTTACTTTTACCTTTCTTATCTGCCCTATATTTCTATCTTGAATTTTACTTTTCTCATTCTTCTTTTTCTTCAACCCATCAAGTTTTTATTATTCTTCTTAATCTTTATTAAATTTTAACCTTTTGCTCTACAGTATTATTACCTATTTCTATTTTTAATAATAGTGTAATTGTTTTTAATTGGTTTTTACTGTGTGTCACTATCTGGCTTGTCTCTATGTCACTGTCATTAGTGTGGTTCACTTTATAGTCTCTCACCTGGGTACTGAGAAGCCCTCAAACAAAAACTGGACACTAAGAAGATCCTCAAATTAAAGGGAAAGAGATATATTCCAACAGATGCACAAATTGCAAGATAGAAACACAAGAAGTATGAAAAAACAAGTTAACATGACTTATCCAACAACCCACAACAGGTCAGTAATGAAATGTAAACAATTTAAAAGATAAATTTTTAAAATTATTAATGATTTCAAGTAGGATACAAACAAATAGCTGAATTAACTTTAAAATACAATGCAGGACATAAAGAAGCATTTTTACAAAAAAAAAAGTTAGAAATTTTGAAACAGAACAAAGGAAAAAGCTTGGCAATTAAAATCAAAATAAGTCAAATCAAAAACTCAGTACAAAGCCTCACCAACAGATAAGATCTAATGGATTACAGAATTTCAGGCTTGAAGATAAGATTGAGGAATTATTACACACATGCTGTCTTAGTTACTTTTCTCTCATTGCTGAGACAAAATACCCAGCACCCAAAATCAAGGAAGCAAAGGTTTATTTAGCTCACAGTTTGTGGAGGTTTCAGTCCTTAATCAGATGGCTCCAAGGCAGGGTGGCATGCTAAGGGGCAGTGGAAGATGGCAAAAGGACAAGAGACAAAAAAAAGGGGAGAAGGGGAGAATAGGCCTCTTTTCCTCCCTTTTATTGCTCCGGCAGGTGTAGCCTTCACACCATCTCCACACCCTCCTCTTACGAAGGCTTAGGATGTTTACAAAGTAAGGACTCTAGCCCCTGCTGAGTTGCTGAATTAAACTTCTAAACTTGTCAGGTTGACATAATGTATCAACCATTACACACACTAATAAAGAAAATATCCAAAATTATTAGCAAACATTCAAGAACTCTGAGACACAATAAAACACCAAACTTATGAAACTTTAGTGTAGAAAAAGGTGCCAAGCTTCAGGATAATAGCATAGAAAATCTATATAATGAAAGAAATAACAGGTAATTTCCAAAGTCTTAACAAAATTATAGACATTCAGATACAGAAAACATTTAGAACCTCAAACAAACACAACCAGGAAAGAACTTCCCCACGTTATACTGTACTTAAAATGTCAACAACACAGAACAAGGAAAGAATATGAAAAGCACACAAGACATATTAAGTCAATTATAGAGACAAATCTAACAGAAAACTTTCAAATTTCTGCAGAAACCATTAAGGCTAGTAGGTCATGAAATGATGTACTTGAAACCTTGAAAAAAAAACTGCCAACCTAAATTATTATTTTTTTATTAAAAAAATCAAAACAGAGAAAAAGGGAAGCAATAATACAAAATTCCAAAAAAAAAAAAAAGAAAAGAAAAAGAAAGAAAACACTAAGACATCACTAGCTGACAAATTACATACTGGCATCTTAAAAATAGTTGTTCAAGTTACAGAATTAAATCACACAAGGTGAACATTCAAACCATAAGACTGCAAACAGTTCTGCTCAACAATCCAACAAAAACTTAGTAATATCAACCTAAATTATTATATCTAGTAAAACTATCATTCAAGATTGATGGAGAAATAAAGACTTCCAAGATCAGCCTAAATTAAAGAGACTCATGATCATTAAGGAAGCTGTGTACAAAATACATATTGAAGAAGAGTAGATGATCCATTGAGAATGGGGGGAATCAAACATTAAAGAAGCAACTAAAATGACAAGAATTAGTATGTACCTTTCTATAGTAACTCTGAATGTATAATGGTCTTAATTCTCCAATTACAAGACAGGTTGGCTGACTGGATTTTTTAAAAAATCCAACCCCTTGCTGCCTGCAAGAACCACACATTACTGGCAAAGACATACACAGGCTGACATACTCCATACACTTCATATAAATAGAACACAGAAGTATTCAAGCTAAGTATGTATACTCATAACTAAGAAAGACGACTTGAAGACTAAATTAGTTAGATGAGACAAAGAAAGGTACTACATATTGGTAAAGGGAACAATCAGCCAAGAAGGCATAACAATTTATATACATGAAAATATCCTTAAACAAGATTCAAATAGATACACATGCAAATGCTCAATTTTAAAAATTATGAAGGAAGTCAAGGTAGCAAAAACACTATTCCTAACATTAATTAAAGTTAAACCAAGTGGTCTTCATTATGCTTTTCTTCTACTACTTGTAGAATTATTACAAACAAAAAGGCTAACAGAGATTTTTCGTACTAAAAAAAGTGACAAAATTATCAGTCACAGTATACAAACCATCAGAAAGCAAGCAAAATTCAAATAATTTCAGAGTAAACATACACTGAATGACTTGTGGATAGAAGCAAACATTCTCATCCTTGGTGTAAATGACTGGCCTTGCCTGTCCATCTGGTTGAAGTCCAACAAACAACCCAGGGCTCTTCACTGATTCCAGACTTACAGATGCATTTTCCAAGTTCTTCTTAATTTTAAAATGACAGTCAGTATCTCCAGTTCCCTAAAATCAATTAAACATTATTCCATAAATGAGAACAAACACTGAAGGGCAAAATTAAAACCACTAGCTTCACTAAAAAATAATTTTACCTCATTTTCAAATCATGTTGTACACCCAAAATATTTTTGCAAAAACTACATCCTATTCCACAATGTGAAAAATCGGAGATCGTGGCATGGGCTGAGTCTAGGTCACATTCTTTGAACAAAGTGCTCTGAATCACAGAGGAGCTTCAGGTAAAAACTATGAGTGTGCTTCATTTTCTTTCAGTGTTTCTCAGCTCTATAAGTGAATCTATGGCACTAAAACATGAAATGTTCCTTTGAGAATACAGTCACACATTGCATGACGATGGGGATATGCTCTGAGAAATGCATCGCTATTCTGTCATTATTCAAACATCACAGAATGTATTTACACAAACCTACATGTAGCATGCATCTGTTTTCAAAATTAGATGTATCCCTTTCGCCAAAGACTATTTCATTCTGGATATGGCTTGGTTCAGTGAAATTATAATATTTGTGTGTAACATTTCATATAATGTTACAAATAAACATTATTAGATTTCGAACCCCAAAAACCCTCCATGTAGGGTAGGGTTTGTATGTGGGGAGAGGGTGTGGGTTTGGGTGGGTGGGTGTGTGTATGGCCTATCAGCCTTCTGCTCCTAGGACCATGATACAAAGACAACATAAAACTAAATCAAGTGCAAGAGAAAAATGATGCAATCAAAGACACAGTAAATATGAGATGGTATAATACCTCATTCTGTTTTATAGTAAATATTTGAAAGTCAGAGTACTTCTAAAATAACAATAAAAAGGATAGTAAGCACAAAAACACAGTCTTATGGAATCATCATAATATATGCAGTCTGACATTGACCAAAACGCCACTATGTGGCACATAACTCTACTCAAAAATTACAGAAAAAAGAACAGTTTTATTACAAGTCTATTTATACTTAAATTTAAATATAAAAATTTTTTCTGCATTATTCTGCATTTTCCTGATTGAATTTTCATAGAGATAAATAAAAGTAGAGGTAAATTACTAAAGAATGTGTAGCAAAACATTCAAGAACAGAAGCCTATGAGGAATCTCTACAACCTTCAAATCATTATAATCATGTCTCTCTTTCTTAAAGCATTTGTTGTTTAACATTAGAAAACATTTCACTATTCATTGCTTTGAAAATTTTCTCATAGTATTTCAAAGTTTTAGAAAATGAGTTTTCTAAGAATTAAAATATTCTTTAGCAAGTGTTATTTGTAATAGAAAGCTGTACTTGATTCACAGGTCAAACACAAGATTGTTATAAGAATTAAGTGCCTGTCTTCTCTCGCTTCACTTTCATTTTATAAATATGAATACCTCCTATCTTCTGTTCTTGTTATGGGTACAGTTTAGATTCTGGCCTTGAATTGCTCATGGTTAACAGAGAATAACACATATATACATATACATATACACATACACATACACATACACACATATATACACATACATATACATGTAATAAAAATACAAGTGCAGTAGGATCTCAGAGTTTGGAGAGCATAGAAACAAAGGCACCAAATTTAGGAAAATGAGAAAGGGCAGGAGTGGGATCTGGTCGAAAGGGGTGGGTCCCTCAGGACTGGCCTGGAAAGGTTATGCCCCTCCCAGCTCCTCCACTGATGCACTCTGCTTCTCCTCAGCTCTCCAAGGCCCTCCGCTGTGTCCTCCTTACCCTAAGCCATAGGACTATGGACTGAAACCTCTAGAGACTGTGAGCCAAAATAAACTTTCACCTTTCCTGTTATGAGTGTCAGGTATTTTGTCTCAGCAAGAAAGAAAGTAACTAAGACACTGATGTGCACATTAACAAGCTTGTTGAAGTTGTTGAAGACCAAGAGAGGAAGCAGAGCACAAATAGCAGGCTTAATTTGCATGCAACACATGGAGTGGCTTACTCGTCGACCATGGGAGACGGCGAAAGGGCCCTGTGGACACAGCTCAAATATCTCCATGAATACCAATTAAATCCTCCTATGAAGCCTCTCCAGAGAAATGACCATTTATCCAGTTTTCTAATGACGACGAAGGGGAGCAGAACCTCAGTTCTCCCACTTCTCAAGCATGCAGGCGCAGAGCTCTCTCAGATTTGAGTTTTTAAACACTTTTGGATTTTTAGAGAAAACTGAGAAGATGGTACAGAGTTTTTATATAACCACACCCACTATTCATTAACTTCAACTATTAATATCTTACATTACTGTAATATACTTGTTACAATCAATAAAGCAATTAATACACTATTATTCACTAATATTCGATTCACATTTCCTTATTTTTTACCTGGTTGTTCCCTTCTGTCAGGATCCCATCCCTGATGCCACATTCTGGCATTAATCCTGTCTCTCTGGCTGCTCTCCTCTATGAAGTTTTCTCAGACGCTCCTTTTTATTATTTTTCTCTTATGACCATACCAGTTTTCAAGAGTAAGAGCAAACAATCACCTTGAGTATCACAATCCATGAACATGGTCCACTTACTTAAATTTTCTTTCATTTCTTTAGCTAGTTTTATAGTTTTTTATATATTTACTCTATTTGTTAGATTCTTACCTTTTTGTACTAATGTAACTGGCTTTTTTCCTCTTCAAGGCAGTTATTTTATTTTTATTAACAGAGGCTGGCAGAACATAATATTTCATTACATGTACATAACACGTCCTAATTCCTTTTATCATCCTCTTCCCATCTCCTTCCTCCTTACTCCCCAATCTCCTGACCCTCCCCATTAGAGAAAGATCTCATGTCTCTGCTTCCTATTATCTATCTTTTATTTTGTTCTTTTGTTATATTTTTGGGTTCTAATATAAGAGAAACCATACAATATTTAAGCTTGTGTGTTTGTTTTGTTTTGCTTGTGTTTTCAACTAGAAATGTCAGTTACTCATTGTTCTACAGAAATATGTGGTTTTCTTTCTTTCCTTCTCCTCCCCCCGCCACTGGGTATTGAACTCACAACCTGGCGTTTGCCAGGCAGGTGCTTTATGCCACTGAGCTAAATCCCTGGCCCTGTTCTATAGAAAAAGCAAATGAATTTGTACATTGACCTGTGTATTACAGCCTTGCTAGAGTCACTAATTAGCTCTTCACTTTTCATTGCCTCAGATCTTCTACATACTTGGGCAGGTCACATGTCAACAGAAACCTGCCAGGCACAGTAGTGTGTTCATGCAGTCCCCTCAGGAGGCTGAGACAGGAGGATCACCAAGAATTTTAGGTTAGTTTGGGTTTCATAGTGAGTTTAAGGCCAGACTGAGCTATACTGTGAGACCTTGTCTCCAAAAAAAATTCTACATCTCTTTTCCAATCTGTATATAATTTATTTCTTTGGCCTATCTTACTGTATTTTCTGGGCCTCCTACTACAATGTTGAGTAGTAATTAATGGAAAATCCTTGCTTTTTTCATGACCTTAGGTGAAAAACACTAGTTTTCCACAGCTGAGCATGATATTAGCTATAAGACTTTTATAGATATTCTTTGTCAAGTTGACAAAACTCTCCTCTTATTTGGATGAAAGTTTGTCTTTTCACTATAGATATTCAAACACCCATTAATACACAACAAAATCCATCAAATCTGACCAAATCTCTTCAGTTTCATTATTACCTCCCAGACACCAGGTCCAGATCACCTCATGCCTGGATCCCTACAATCACTAGGAGAACAAAAGATAGTATTTTTGACTGTTATATTAATATATTTTCATGGCTTATTTTTCCAAGGCTTTCTTACCTACCAGATCAATAATATTCACTAGGTTGTAATTAAGTACAATCCAAACTTCAACAAAGAAATCTTTGCTCAGTTTTGAGATTTCAAGTAATGGCTTTTAAAATTTTCTTTAGCAAAAGAAGAATCAAAAAGAAAATGTTTTCATTTTCAGAAATGAAATGCTTTATTGAGAAAGAAAATGGCTCCCAAAATGAATTCCAAAATTGGGTTTAAAATACCTAGAACCAAACCTGGAAGATGGGAAACCATAGAGTCAAAATGCTGAAGCCACTGAAAAGGAAGATAACATATTATGATATAAATGAGATTTTGATACCACAAGAAGAGAAGCCTTCATGGGAGGGACCTGGAATAAATGGGCTAAAAGGCAGATATAAATGTCCTTTTTCAGCTCCACCTGGAACTGATCTGTCATGTACAAAAGACATCAATGACAGTAGAAACATTCATATATTTGAGGGGAGACTCTCCAGAGCTGAGGGGTTCTTCAGAAAATTCACAAATTTTCCTGAGAACACACTAGTGCTTAGCAAGTACCAGAGCAACAAGAGTCATCCAGAGATGGATTAGAAATGTCTGAAGAAAGAATCTGCGATGGTGACACCTATAAAGAGTCCCCACAACTCACATGAATACTTAGGGGGTCCAAAAGTTATCCTGTGTTTTAATGTCAGATTCAAATCCTGAGAGACCTAGTGACCTGGACTCACTATAAGTTGGCTACAGAGTTGAAAATCCTGAGGCTAGAGACAATGCTGGCATTTCAAAATTCCTTTGTGGTCCAAAATGTTAAAACTACAATATAAATATCATTTGAAATGACACACTACTATGAGTTGATACTGTTTGAGTGTAAACTCCAAAGGTTCATGTGTTGGGGGCTTGGTCTCCAGTGTGATCGCGCAGTGTGATCTGAGTGTGATCGTGCAGTGTGATTGTGATGGAAACTTGTAAAAGGCAGAGTCCAGAGAGAGAGTCTTAGGTCATTTTGTAAGCGTACCCTCAAGAGAGACCCTGAACTCTCTGAGGAGTGAGCAGTGAGCAGAGTGAACCTGTGACTTCATATTGATCTCTACTTCTTACATGTGCTCTCATTACTCACGATAGGGCTTTGGCAAGGGCCCCATGGTGCATCACACTGTAATATTTCATTATTGTACTCATGTAGCATTTCATTGTAGCAAGAAAACACACTGATACACACAGAATTGCCATGTATACAGACAGACAAATCAGAGACACTGCAGAAGACTGTCATGGTCTGAAGAGTGGTGTGTGTCCAGTGGTCTTCTCCATGACATTTTTAAAGTCTTTACAGCCAGGTAACTTTCTTTTCCAGAAAAAAGGCAAAAGAGAAGTAAATAAATAAATAAATAAATCCATTCCTGACTTAATTGTTGACCTCTAAGGAACTAATCTTTAAGCTAGATAGAAACCAACATACTGTATACAATCACTGAGTTAAGCACACCACAATTTGATGGAACCACAGTATTAGTGTACTTTAGGTATACCAAGCTTTTGACTCAAATTAGCTATTGTGATAGGAATTTCATTGTTATTCTTACAAACTTAAGTTTCTCCATCAATTAGCCTACACTCTGCAGAGAGGCCAGATTTATAGACCTATTACAATATAATACTCAGTCCATTATCTTCTCAAACTTACAACAGGTATCCTATTGAAAATTGGTGTCATTTTGCCTTAAAAATTTCAACTACCATAGGCAGTTCAGATTTCAACTGCTCATGACTCACACAGCTAAAATACCTTTCCCAGCATATCTCTTCCCTTACTGGTACTGAAATAGATACTTAACTTGTGCTATTATATTTTCACATTGTAGTGTAACTGTTTATATTCTTATTTCCTCTTTTAGATAGCAAGTTTCCTAAGGACAGGGGCCATGTCTTATTATTATAGTGCTAATAGCAATAGTTTCTGCCTTTCAGTAGAAACTCAATAAACAGCTCTAAAAATTAAGAACATCTCTGCTTTGGTAATGTCTCAGCTCATAATCTGTTCACGTAATGTTGTTCCCTGTGTTTTTAAAAATCTAATATAGGGTAAACTGCCTAGAACCTCCCCCGAGGGCCCACCCTGCCACTGGGAACATAGCAGAAGCCTGCATCAGGCGTAACCTGCCTGGAATCTCCCCTGTGGGTGCACCCTGCCACCTGGAACGTCTCAGAAGCCTGCCTGAGACTGAAAACTGCCCTGAACTGCTTCTGCTGGGCCTGCCCTCCCACCTGGAACATCAGAAGACCTCAGCAGGCTCCAGTTAGTGTGAAAAAATTTGGAACTTTGCTCTCAGCTGGCGAACCTTGGACAACAGCAGATTAACTGTATCAATGTGGTGAGTATCCTCCTAAAATAGAGGTATACAGTGGATGAATAGGGTCAGTAGTAAAACCCCCTCCAACTAACTGTAAGACTTTGGTGAGTCTGAAAAGAGTGTATGTGATCCCTTCCTACACATAGAAAACATCAGGCAGAGTGAAAATGACAAAATAAAAAAGCAAAATGCAGTCTCAAACATATAGTCCACCAGAAGCAAGTATAGGGGACATTGAAATAGAGGACCCCAAAAGTAACACACCAGGAATCTCTGAAAAGATAGCCAGTGAAATAAAAAAACAACTGCATCAGGCTACAGAGGATATCAAATTAGAAGTACTCTCCCATGTAAAGATAGAAATAACAACTTTAGTAAAGGAGTTGTTGAATGCAGCTAAAGAATAAATACAAAAAAAGTACATGAGCATGGAAAATTGACTGAAACTTTGAATGAACAATATAGAAAACAAGCAGAATTCATGAAACAAACTCAAAGAGACATCCAAGAAACAAAAAATTCTATTGAAAGGGTGCAAAACAGCTTAAAGTAAGCTGAGGATAGGATTTCGGACCTTGAGGACAGGATCACAATTAGTGATCAGGAAAGGATAGAACTTTTAAAAATTACAAAGCAGCATGAAATGACAATCCAGAAGCTTCATGATGATGCCAAGAGCAACAATGTAAGAATAATGGGCATGAGCGAACATACAGGAGTCCAGAAAAATGACATATGTAAAGTATTTACAGAAATAATAGCAGAAAATTTCGCAAACATGGGGAAAGAATCTGATATGCAGATAAGTGAGGCATATAGAACACCAAACAGTCACAACCAACATAAATCCACACCCAAACACAATTAAGATCTCAGACATGCAACATAAAAACAGAATACTAAAAGCTGTTAGAGAAAAGATACAACTCACCTATCAAGGAAAGCACATTAGAATCACAGCAGACTTTCAGCACAACCCCTCAAGTCAAAAAGAGCTTGGAGTGACGTATTTCAAGCCCTGAAAGAAAACAACCTTCAACCCAGATTGATGTACCCAGAAAAATTTTCATTCAAATTTAATGGAGAAACAAGATACTTCCATGACAAAGAACAACTGAAGAAATTCATGTCCACCAAACCAACCCTAGAAAGAGTACTGAAAGACTTACTAGACAGAGATAAAAATGATCACAATCCCCAAAACAACAATAGAAAAAAACTACCAGGTAAGACAAGCAATTAAATAAGGGGAAAAGCAGGCAGCAAACAACTGGAACATAACATGGCAAAGTCAAACCAGTATATATCAGTAAAACCCATAAATATAAATGGCCTCAATTCACCTATAAAAAGAAATATATTGACAGAATGGATCAAGAAACAGGACATCACAATATGCTGTATATAAGAAACACATCTGACCCAAAAGGAAACTCATAGATTAAAAGTCAAAGGGTGGAACACAGTATTCCATGCAACAGGAACCCAGAAAAAAGCAGGAGTTGCTATTCTATTTGCAGACAACGTGAACTTCAAACCTAAAATGATTAAAAGAGATAAAGAAGGTCACTACATATTCATTAGTGGAAAAATTCAAGAAGAAGTACTAACAATTATAAAGATATATGCACCAAATAATGGAGGACCCAACTATATAAGACAGATACTAATGGACATGAAAAACCAAATACACAAGAACACAGTTATAACAGGACATAATAACAGCCCATAGTCACAAAAAGATAGAACAACTAGTAAGCAAAGAAATAACAAAACTGAATCATACCTGTGAGCAATTGGACTTAGTAGATGTTTACAGAATGTTCCACCCAACCACATCAGAATACACATTCTTCTCAGCTGCACATGAGACATTCTCCAAAATAGACCATATATTATCCCATAAAACATTCTTAAGTAAATGCAAAGGTACTGAAATCATACCATGCATAGTATCTGACCATAGTGTACTGAAATTGGAAATTAATGGCAAAATAAATAGTAAAACCTGCATAAATACATGGAAATTAAATAATAGCCTTTTGAACAACCAGTGGGCTACAGATGAAATTAAAGAAGAAATAAAGCAATATCTACAATTCAATGAAAACATTGAAACAACATACTGTAATCTGTGGGAAGCAATGAAAGCAGTCTTGAGAGGGGAATCTATAGCAATAAATTGTCATATCAAGAGAACAGAAAGATCACAAATAAACAATCTAATGCTCCATCTCAAGCATCTAGAAAAAGAAGAGCAAGCTAAACCCAAAGCTCATAGAAGAGAGGAAATTGTAAAGATTAGAGTAGAAATCAATGCAATTGAAACTAAAAAAACAATACAAAGAATTGATGAAACAAAAAGCTGGTTTTTTGAGAGAATAAACAAAATTGACAAACCCCTAGCTAATCTTATCAAAAGAAAGAAAGAAAAAACCCAAATTCATGCAATAAGAACTGAAAAGGGAGAAATTACTACAGATCCCATGGAAATTCAAAAGATCATGAATACCTACTTTGAAAATCTCTACTCACATAGAATGGAAAACACAGAGGAAATGGACAGATTCCTAAAAACATATGAACTACCAAAGCTCAACCAAGAAGATATAGCAATTTTGAAAAACCCAGTATCAGCAATTGAAATTGAAAATGTAATTAAAAACTTACCAACAAAGAAAAGCCCAGGTCTGGATGCATTCACAGCTGAATTCTACAAGAAATTTAGAGAAGATTTGATGCCAATACTCCTTAAACTCTTCAATGAAATTGAGAAGAAAGCAATCTTCCCTAAATCATTTCTGGAGGCAAGTATTACTCTGATACCAAAACCAGAGAAAGACCCAACCAAAACAGAGAACTGTAGGCCAATCTCACTAATGAACATTGATGCAAAGATTATCAACAAAATATTGGCAAATAGAATGCAGCAAATTATCAAGAAGATTATACATCATGAGCAAGTGGGGTTCATTCCAGGAATGCAGGGATCGGTTAACATATGCAAATCAATAAATGTAATGCACCACATCAACAGAGCCAAAAACAAAAACCACATGGTCATCTCAATAGATGCAGGAAAAGCTTTCAACAAAGTCCAACACATGTTCATGATAAAAACCCTTCAGAAACTTGGAATACACAGTGTTTACCTCAACCTTATAAAGGCCATCTATGACAAACCAACAGCCAACATTATACTAAACAGACAAAAACTGAAAGTTTTCACTTTAAAATCAGGAACAAGATAAGGATGTCCATTATCACCACTCCTTTTCAACATAGTTCTGGAAACACTAGCCAGGGCAGTCAGACAAGAGAGAGAAATAAAAGAAGGAAAGGAAGAAGTTAAATTATCACTATTTGTAGATGACATGATACTCTATATAGAAGACCCAAAAATCTCTATTAAAAGACTACTAGAGGTAATAAACAAGTTAAGCAGTGTAGCTGGATACAAAGTCAATGCTCAAAAATCAATAGCATTCCTGTACACAAACAAAAAACTCACCAAGAGAGAAATTATGGAAATATCACCCTTTACAATAACATGTAAAAAAATGAAATACTTAGGAATCAACCTAACTAAAAATGTAAAAGACCTATATGGTAAAAATTATACTACACTGAAAAAGGAGATTGAAGAGGATATTAGAAAATGGAAGGATATTCCTTGCTCTTGGTTAGGAAGAACCAACATTGTGAAAATGGCCATACTCCCAAAACTCTTATTCAGATTTAACACAATCCCAATCAAAATACCATTGACATATCTCACAGATCTATAGAAAACACTACTAAAATTCATTTGGAAACAGAAGAAACCTAGAATAGCAAAGGCAATTCTAGGCAACAAAAGCAAGGCAGGAGGCATCTCAATTCCTGACTTGAAACAGTACTATAAAGCCACAGTGATAAAATCAGCATGATACTGGCAAAGAAATAGATCTGAGGATCAATGGAACAGATTAGAAGATGAAAGCACAACTACAAAGACACTCAGCCACCTCATATTTGACAAAGGGGCTAAATATGTCCACTGGAGGAAGGATAGTCTCTTTAACAAACGGTGTTGGAAAAATTGGCTCTCCACATGCCGAAGACTGAAACTAGATCCAAGCATATCACCATGCACAAAACTAAACTCTAAATGGATCAAAGAACTAAATATTAAAAAAGAAACACTAAATTTACTGGAAGACAAGGTAGGTAGAAGTCTTGGAGACATTGGGGTAGGCAGAGAATTCATGAATAAAACGCAAACTGCACCAGAAACACTTCAAAGAATCAACAAATGGGATCTCATATTACTGAAAAGTTTCTGCACTTCAAAAGAAATCACCAACAGAGTGAAAAGAAAACCCACAGAGTGGGAAAGAATTTTAACCAGCAACCCCTCAGACAAAGGACTTGTGTCAAGAACATATAAAGAATTGAAAAATATCAAGCCCCCCAAATTCAAAGACCCTCTCCAAAAATGAGCATCTAAGATGAACACACAGTTCTCAGAGGAAGATATACAAATGGCAAATAAATATATGAAGAAATACTCACCATCACTGGTCATTAGAGAAATGCAAATTAAAACAACATTGAGATTCCACCTCACTCCGGAAAGAATAGCTGCCATCAAGAAATCAACTGATAAGAAATGTTGGCAAAGCTGCGGGGAAAAAGGAACACTGCTCCACTGTTGGTGGGAATGTAGACTGGTGCAACCATTATGGAAATCTACACGGAGAATTCTCAGAAGACTAGGATTGGAAGCCCCATTCAATTCAGCTATTCCTCTCCTGGGTATTTTCCCAGAAGAACTGAAAAGTTCTTATCAAAGTGATATATGTGCACCCATGTTCATAGCTGCACAATCTGTAATAGCTAAATCCTGGAAACAACCAAGATGCCCAGCTACTGCAGAGTGGATGAAAAAGATGTGACATATTTATACAATGGAATATTCCTCAGCTATAAAAAAGGATGATATTGAGGCCTTCATATGTAAATGGAGACAACTTGAGACTATCCTCATTAGTGAAACAAGTAAGAATCATATTTATAAATATCATATTGTGTCTCTAGTAAATAAGAACTACAAGAGTAATAAAACCAAAATGTGTAATTGCTATTGTAAAAAAGAGAGGAAAAGAAAGGGCTCTAAGGGATATAACTGCATGTATGTTTGAGTGTGTAAAATAGATGACCATATTGCCGAATCTTTATTGGATCTTTGAGCAGAACTGTTTGTAGTCTGACCATTTGAATGTCTACAATGTACCCTTTAACTTTGTAACTTGAACAGCTACATCCAAGATGACAATATGTAATTTATAAACTAGTGATTTCTTGGTGGGGTTTTTTTCTTGTTTTGGGTTTTTTTTTTCTTTTTCTTTCATTCTTTTAGAATTCTGTATTGTTGCTACCCTTTTTTCTGTTTTGCTTTTTTTCTCTTCTCTTTAAATAAAATTTTAAAAATGTATAATTCCTATTGTAAAAAAGAGGAAATAGGAAGCACTATAAAAGATATAGCTGCATGTATGTTTAGGTGTGTAGGATTGATAACCATATTTCTAGGTTCTTGTTGGATTGTTGAACAGATCTGTTTGCACTCTCACTGCCTGAGTGTCCACTCCACGTGCTTTAATTTTGTAACTTGAAAAACTATTTCTAAAAGAACAGTATATAATTTATCAACTAGTGATTTCTTACTGTTTATCTTCTTTTCTTGAAATTCTGTAATATTTCTATCCTTTTTCTGTTTTTTTCTCTTTAAATAAAAAAAATGTTTTAAATGTAATATAGGATTATACTTGTCAAATTTTCCATTCTAGGAAATTTCTCCTGACTTGCTCACTCTGCTTAAATCAATCTAACTCTCCTAAACTTTCACAGAAGAACCATAATTGAGTGCAATTTATGATAGCTCTAGATCACCAAGGTGTACATATTTACACACATAATTTATATGGAGCCCACAACAGTTCTGTTTTACTCAAAAAAATGGAAAAAGTAACCCCCCCAAAACTCAAATATCCCAGAAGGCTGCAGTTTAGACACACCTGGAAATAAAACCTGACTAACATAAAGCTAAGTAAAGACTGCACTGAATCTTATACTTTTCAGCCCCCTGGTCTAGCACTGCGTATTCCTAACCCCCTTATAAGAGGAAACAATTCTGAGATGTCCTACATTTAATTACAAGAGCTAGAAAGTAGAGAGAAGGAGAATTGGAAAAGATGAATCAGTTAATTGTCAAAACAATAAAATTTTACATTTCTGAATATATGTAAAAATTTTAAACTACCCCATCACAAGATGTTACTACATCCTGCCTGCGACCCCAATCAATCCAGAAGCAACAGTTATCTACCCTTGTAACAGGGACATTGAAGGAAAAGTACGGTGAAGCTTGGCATCTCAGCCTTTATGTTTTTTTCTCCTTTAGGTTATTACTGTTGGTCCGATCACTGCTCAGCCCTGTACACAAGCATGTTAATTGTTTAATGTTAATCTGTAATGCAAAGTTTATTAGCTCTGAATTTATTGTGTCTACCCATCCCCTTTCAAGAGCAATTTTCAGGGTTTGCAGGCATGTCCAGTTTAAACAATGTCCAGTTCCAATTTCCCTCAGACTATACCTAGAAGTCTCCAGACACTGCTCTAAACCAGCAGTCACCTTGGATTTCAAAAGAAGTAGAGCTTCCCAGACCATCCCATAGGAGGTCACACCCCATACAGGAGCAATCACACCACGTCCACTGCTCCAGCATGAACAACCATCTCTTGGAAAATAAATTATGCGTTAGACTTAAAAAAAATAAATCAAGAGGATGGAGATGGCTGACCAGATCCCAGTCTACCACAGCACCCCATAAAACTGGTCCCCTTTCTTTGTTAATGGGCCAGTCTGATCTTTAACACATCTGTTCTCCCTTCAGTTCTTCACACTGAAGTCTTTCCTTACTTTCTCTTACTTTACTTTGTTAAGGGGCCAGTCTGATTTTTGTAAGAAGTGTGCCCCAGCTGTCTTTCCTTTCTTCAAGCTAAAATCCTTTATCATCCTCTCTTACTTTTCAGTTAAAATTTTTGTCTGTAAAATTCATGCCAACTGCTACACTTTTGAGTTCCATTCTTACCGATGCAAAGGCCTTCACTAACTGGTGACACCGTAAGGAACTGTTCTATCCCAAAACTTTTCCCAGTTCATCTTACGCTGTCCCTTTTAGCTAAAACCACAGTAGTTTTGAGGCAGACAGGGACCTTGCTTTTCATGGAGGCAAGAAATGGAAGGATTCTTAAGCCTGAATTATCCAAGGAAGATGAAGATACGTCTCTTCCCTCTCCTCTCTTGCCAATAACACACTACCTCCCTGCTCTCTTTGCAAGCATCAGGTGCACTGGACCAAGCAGGGTGGCGCCACAATGTCTCCAAGTACAAAACAGCCTCTGATCAATATCTTACACATGGGAGGAACCCTTTAAAACATCAAGAAGAGGTCTCTAAAAATTCCATACTTGTGATCCAGTGGAAAATTACCACACCCTACCTACCCCCGAAACCCCATAAAAGCTGGCCCCTTCCATTGTTAACAGGCCCAGTCTGATGGTTTTCTGCCAGTGGTACCATCCATCTACCCCCTGCTTCCTAAGATTCCACCGCAACTTCTGCCTGATTTTGTACTCTTGAGTTAAGGTTTAATTTCTGTTACCAATGAGACAGAAGTTTCCTTGTATCTGAAGTCAGGTTCAACGTAAACAACTTATGCTTTCCTTCCACAAATCTTTGTAATAAAAATACACTTAGTTCTGAGTCCACCAAATATTTTTCTGCTATAGAGCTTTGTTGCCAGAACTAGTGCCAGGACTGTCTTTTCTGGTCGGCATCTGTAAAGTTCAATAATCCCTTTTACTGCAGAGATCCCCTGGCCTCCAAAGTTTAATACTGTATATATGCTCTTGAGTTTCAACTTCTTTCACATATGAGCTACCTTTAAATTTTAGTTAGTTGCATGTATACTATGAAGGAGGAAAAATTAGATAAATCTGCAATGAGAAAAAGTATTCTGATTTCTTCAAACTAAATCCTTATTCATGAACAAGCATCTTAACAGTGTGAGACGAGTCTGCGTGTACATCTCTGGCATGCTGATCCCTTAGGTACCTGAGCTCGTTTTTCCTAACACTCCAACATCTTTTATTACTTTTTACTCCTGTTTAGCAAGTTCCACCCATGCTGTTTTGAACCTTGTTTTTCTTCTTAAAATTAACAACCTTACAATTGTCCTTAGTGAACTGCATGCTGTTTGTTGCTAACTTGAATCTCTACTACATCAAAATCTATTAAAGTGATTTACTCCTACAGGATAAAAATTTTATGGCAACAGAAATAGAAACATTTGTTATAGGATCACTATTACTAAACTTAAAATGTATTTCACTATCAAAAATATTTTCAAATGTACAATGGCAATCGGGTTAGAACTAGTAATGCTTTTATTGAATTCTATTTCTTATTTTTTTAGAAAACTTGATTTTTTTATTTTTTACTGACATTATGTAAAATGATAAATTCAAATTTTCAGGAGCTGTTAAAACGGATGACTTTAAACACAACTTACAAGATTGTCTTTAACAAATAATATTTTTTATGGCCCATTTTTCTTGGCATTGCTACATTTTTTAGTATATTAATTTTATACCTTCATTGTAGTATTTCCAACTGCATGGTAGTTCATAGTTTTAATTACTCTTAGCAACCAAGACCACGGCACTGTTGAGTTTTTAAGTTATAGTGATATAACCACATTACCATTTTACTTTCAATACATCTTAAATGCCTTTGGAGACTCTAACTATATGTAAGTTAGAGAAATATTACTGTTCTGTTTTCAAGAGCAATATCATTCCAAAATCTAGTGATTCCTAGTCAGATACATTGAAAGTGAAAAATGATGTTTTTCAATGTTATGCATTAAATTGTACCTTAACAGAAAAAAAGAATGTATTTTGAGTAAAAAGAGTCATTAACAAAACTGTAAATAGGAAAATTTAAAGTCATACAACTAAATCGATGAATCATTAAACATACTACAACATAAAGAAAACACTATCGTAGAAATAGCAGAATTAAAACATAAATGACAAGTTTCCTGTGAAGGTTCTTTTAGAAAAGTGCTAACGTAAAAATTTAAAAAATCAGTGTGATCTGGGTGTGTTGGTACACACCTATACCCAAGAGGCTGGGAAAGGAGGATCAGAAGTTCAATGTCTGGCTGGGAAATTTAGCAAGACTGCTTCAAAATATTTAAGGGCTAGGGATATAGCTCCATGCTAGAGCACTTGCCTAGTACATGTGAGGCCCTGTGTTCAATGTCCAGACCACATAAAAAAATTGTTTAAATGACAGACATCATCAGAAGGTAGCCGCAGAGAACACATTTAGGCATCTGTTAATTATGCAGACCTGGTATGCACAAAACAACTGTCTACATGGAACCCAAAGGAGAAGCCCTCAGGGACTCCAATGTTTAGTGATGCTAGGTATGAGAGACCATGCAAAGTAGCCAAATTCAGTAGAAAGTTAGGGTACAACTCAGATTATTCCTGATGACTGTGATTGGGTGTAGGCAGCACTACTCTATAATGTATCATCTGGGCAACTTTATGGCCTTAAGGAAATTGAGAAAACCACAGAAAAAGTACTACCCATTCCTTTCTAACATATTTTCCAGGTGTGTCCATTTTCCTACAGTGTCTCAAATTTATCATGTTTTACAGTCAAATAGTACACTCTTATATACTCCATATTTTCTTTATCCATATTTCTTTTGATGGGTGTACAGGCTGCTTCCAGGATTTAGTTATTATGAATTGCACTACTGTAAACATTGTATGCATATGTTGTTATAGTATGATGTCTTTAACTCTTTTGGGAAAATAGCTGGAGAACAGCTAGGTCAAATGGAATTTCTAATTGTACTTCTTTGAAAAATCTCCATACTGATTTAGAAAATGATTGTATTAGTTTAATTCCCATCATTGTTCCTTCTCCACTGCACCTGCACCAGCATTTGTTCTACTTTGATTTCTGATGACTGCCATCTTTTATGGTGTAAGATGAAACCTTAGCAGTTTTAATATTCATGTCTCTCATGACCAGAGGTGTTGCATATTCTTTTCATGTTTGCTGGCCATTTGATTTACAAGATTTTCTTATTTGTTGGAATACAATTTTTCATAGTGGTAACTATCTTCTGGATTTCAACAGTATTCATGATTTTGCCTTTTTCATCTCTAACTGCATAAAAGTGAGTCCTTTCTACCATTCTTTGGCTAATTTTGACTAAATTATTTTGTTTGTTCTTTCAAAGAATCAGCTCTTCAATCATTCATTTACATACATATTTCTAGTCTTGCTTTCATTGATTTCTGCTCTGATCTACATGATTTCCCTCCTTAATTTTGGGAGTTGGATTATTGTTTCTCTAGTGTCTTGAGTTTCTGCATTAGATTATTTACTTCAGTTCATTTTGATTTCCTAACGTGAACAATGATCCAATGCACATCCCTTCTTAGGACTGCTTTCATTGCATCTCACAGGTTCCAGCATGTTGTACAAGCTTTGTCATTTGCTTCTCCAGAAATTGTTTAATTTCTTCCTTGATTTCTTCTGTCACCTACTGGATGTTCAGAAGTGTGCTGTTAAATTTCCAAATGATTCTTAATTTTCTGTGGTTTTTATTTTTATTCCACAGTGGTCTGTTCCTAAACATGGTAATTTCAATTTTTTTATATTTATTTAAGCAGCTTTGTGGACTAGTATGAGATCTATTTTGGAGAAATTCTATGTGCTGCAAAGAAGAATGTATCCCATGTTGTATTAGTGAAGAACATATAAAGGTATATGTTCTGCAGGTAACTGCTAAATACATATGTTCAAGGGTATGTTCAATTCTGGTATCTCTTTATGGATATTTTGTATAGTTGATTTATCTGTTTCCAAAAGTGGGGCATTGAGATACACCAGAATGACTGTGTTAGAATTTATTTGATTGTTTATGTCCAGCATTATGAAAATAGGTGATCCAGTATTTGGTGAAAACATTTAAGAGTGTTACCACTTTGTATTAAATTAATCCCTTTAACTAGTAGCTAGTGTCCTTTTTGTTTATGATCAGTTTTAGCATGGTTTAGTTTGTCAAATATTAAAATATTTATCCTTGCTTGTCTTCAGGGTCCTAGTCCATGAAATAGTTTTCCATCCTTTCACTTTTTGTCTACACTAATTTTTTTTTTTTATTACATGACTTTCTTGAGTGCAACAGCCTGTTGGATTCTGGTTTTTAATACAGTCTGACATCTCTGTATTTAACTGAGGAGTTGAGCCCATTAACATTAACAAACATTACTAAGCAACTAATTCCTAACATTGTGCCCTTACATGTTATTCTTTCTCTTTTGCACATTCTTTCAGTGATAACATACATGGATTTTCTTTTCAAAGTCTTTTATTAGGAACTTGCAAGGCAGTTGGGCATGAGGTGGCTCAGAGATATGTTCAAACAATAAGTTTAATTGTTCAGGTAAAATTCACCAAATCAGGGACAAATGGGGTTGTGAGTCAGGTAGCAAGCGAACATTCTTTATGGATCGGTGACTCTTTCCATAGGGGGTTGAGATGGTGACTCCTGGCTTCTCAAGTTTTCCCCCACTTTAGACCCACTTTGCCTCATGGTTTTACTCTATAAAAATCCCCCCCAAAAAGAAAAAATCTTTGGGAACCCACTCAGGACCCCTTCTATCTCTCAGACAGAAGTTTCTTTCTCTCAATAAATA